>DVQM01000069.1:0-29266 GCA_018231645.1 Heliconius ricini | reverse complement strand
CATCTCCTCGAGTGGGGATCGAACCCACAACCAGTCGGTTTTACAGCCACACTTTTGCCACTGCGCCACGACTGGCCTCTAAAAAAAAAGTATATATAATTTACGGTAAATTTTCTAGTTAGTGCAGGGAGACATCGTGTGACTTTAAAATGATTATGTTCAAATCACTTATTTAATATTCACTCTGGTTGACACAAAGCGATATTGATTCTTTATAATTTTGGCAACACTAGCTTATCAGCTTATCCTGCTGCAGGATAAAGCTTGAAATTAAAAAATTATAAAAACACAATTTTTTAGTAATATTTAAGCAATTCTCCTGTATTCCGATGCTGTTTTGCTCGAGGTAAGGCAATCTTAGATGTACATAAAACGACAGCAACGTTTCTCGTTATCGGCGCGGCACGGCGCAAACGGCGTGGAAAATCGACGTAGTCCCGTGTCGGCCTCCATTACCGGTATTAGACTATTGGTGTACGGAGATCGCTATCAGTTGGCCCTGCCAAAGGTTTTTTTCTATCTATAAGATTGAATACGACGATGATAAGAAAATAGAGGGTAAATTACATTATGTTGAGATGTTATTTAGTTTTTTATATTTTTGGGTTGAATTTTATTTATTTTGTATTTTTTTTTAGTTTATAGGTTATGAGTACAGTGTTAAAGGTTAAGTAGAGAGTAGATAGAACCTACTGTTAAGACACTCCATTTCCAATCTTCCCCCAAATTTTAGGAGCATTGCATATTGAGTGGCGGAAATCAACGCCGCGCTTTGTCATGTTAGTAGAGCGAGTAAATGAAAATAATAATTCATTTATGTTTACACTCGTACGCTTTGCCACTACGCACCGACGGCCTAAAATTCAGAGCTTAACTACAATTAAAAAGATTTTTAATTTTCTTGTTTTTTATAAAACCCATTCTAGTGTTGAGTAGCGCTACAGGACACACCCCTTTTTTACGTAAACAAAGTGTAGATACGTGAACTGTATAACTGAAAATGCTTTTATGACCATTTCTGAGTAAAAATCGTTTTAAATTCATTTTAATTAAATTTAGCAAATCATTCATTAATAAAACGATATAAAATAATAACATATTATTGTATGAAACTTTGCATAATTGTATAATGTTTACTTTATTCAATTAACAAAATTTTACAGTATGCAGTAATTTAATGTATTATAAATATTAAAATTGTCGTAGTGTCGCAGCAGTACATTTTCTGATTGTAAACAGGACGGTTGTGGGTTTCATTTCCACTCGTAGAAATGAAGCGAAAATTGAGCGGTAAGTGGGGAACGAAGTGTTTTACCATTAGGCTTCCTCTGCCTACCCGGCTAGATGTGGGATATAGATGGGGATGGTTCTGGATTTATTTTAGGTTTGCTTCACAAATCAATGGTAATTTTTTTTTTTTTTATCAATGAAATTTTTGTTTAAATAAGATATTCTCTCTATAATAATCGTCTTTAAAAAACTATATTTATGAAACGATACTAGCTCGTAGATTACTTTTATGTTTAAGCACACAACATATGAAGAAAAAATATTATATTTATTCTGAATACGAAAAATATTGCAGATTACTTTAGCTTATACGTAATTTTAATACATTAGCCTTTATTAGCATATTTGCCCAAAACTGTTTGAATACAACGTAAATTGGAAAAATTCCGGTTTTTCCCTATCTAATAGTTATTTCAAAATAATCCTTTAAGTGCTCCTGTACACTCTAAGCTTTCTTATTGCCAAATTTCAACTTCTTAATTATAGTACTTTGGACATCCGTTGTCTGTCAATTATTCGGCAACGGAAAAGTTTTGTATTTATATATATTGTCTAAATTGAGAAAAAATTGCATCAAACCATACATATAGTGAAGTCTAATTTTGTGTAACAAAAAGCGCTATCTGAAAAGCGACACATCTATTAACTAAGAAAACTTATCTAACGAAGATACCTATAGTTTCCCGTTCACAATACGAGCGTCTAAAGAATAACGCCGTAATCAAACTTTATAAGAAACTTTCAGCTCTTTAATGTTATATTATATACGTTTCCTCATAAGTATATAAGAACTTTGTATATCTAGTTCCTGATAGAATTCGTTCACCAAACGCATCCGTTGGGGGAGTTTTACCATTGTTTGTGATATCTCGACCAGAAATTATTGAGTTAAATTTGTCCGGAACCAATTCGCGGAGATGTAACGATATAAGCCGGCCGCTTTGTTCATCATTCGTTTCATCTTTATTGTTCCAACAAAAACATTTATTGCGTTGGTTGCTATTTTCTTTCTTTTTTTTTGCGAAAGGCACTTTTCCGAGCTCCGATTTCCGTTTTAATAGATCGTTTTTGATCTGTAATTACGGATTTTTTTTATTGCTTTTCTTTCTTTTCAATTGTTGGGTATTGATTTCTGTAATGTGGTGACTCGGTGAGATTTTGCTCGAGTAAGCTTGTGGTTGGTTGTAAAATCAGATCTCAGTAGGAAAATTCTTATTTTAAAAATGTTAATTGCTAGATGGCCTTTTATAATAAAACGTGATACAATTCTACTCACTAATATTCAAAACCAAATCAGCTTTACGCTGTTCCCGCTTAAGACACTCCGTTCCAAACTTTCCGCCGAATCATGAAGGCATTGTGTGTTGAATGGTGGAGCACAACGCAGCGCGCTATGGGCGTGCGCGAAAAATGAAAATGTAATAATAATAACAAAAATGGATAAATAAATATTTAATTTCCTCAAGTGGGAATCCAACTCACAATCCAGACTAAACTCTTCAACTTTATAATATTACTATAGATTTCTTTACACACCCGGCTCAAGAGAGCAACGTTCGGCTGACATTTTATAACGAAAAGTTCGCGCCGATGTAATCTAATAACAGATTGAATTTCGTAACTTGCACACCGAATGACTTTAACTGAAAAAGATTGCCTAATCACTGTTTTTTATCTGAGTATAAAATAACTTAATTATTTTAATATATATAGAAGAATAAAAGGTCATATGTTGACCTTAGAATTATTTACTAATTTCTATGTTTTCTTTGATATATTTTCTAAATTTCAAATATTTTTGGCTAATAAGCGCGTATTTAGGAAAATATTAATTGACATCACTATCATCATCATGTCAGCCTTTTACGTCCACTACTGCCACCCCAATTTTTTTCTTGTCCACAGAAAAAAAACAAAAATAATTGTCACAAAAATACACCTAAATAATCAAAATCGATCCCACAACCTAAATAATTTATTGTTAATAAAAATCTAATTTAACTATCAACATGCGACTATATAATATACTGTAAAAGCTCAACTGTTACCTCACTCGGTGCGCATGCGCTTGCGTGTCTCGTATCTGTGAGATCTCACGCCAGCTTACTTTGTTGTACACGGTAAGCGCGGGCCAGTAATTAGCCCTATAAACACTACTGCGTTTTGAAATTTGTAGATTACGATGTTTTTTACCTATTTGTTTACTTTGTAAGGAAAATATACGATGGAATTAATGATTTAATTGCTAAGCATATAGTGTAATTGCAATTAATTTTTACATTAACGTTTTTATATTTCTTTTACGGACACATATACAATGTTTTTTAATATATTTAAAGTGTCATTTTACAGGAACGAAGAAATACTTTTAGGAAACGTATACAAATTTGCACGCAACGAGATATGAGGCAAGCGCCCTGACTCCTGAGCAGAGAATGAATGGTTTAGTTCAAAGTTCTTGGACGGTTTCCAAGGGGTGCGGGTTCAAGTCCCAAATTGTTAATTGTTTTACAAATTATCAATAAAAAACATATTTCAACTAATAAAAAAGATTAAAAACCGATAATCCAACTAATCTCAACTTACCACTTCGCACATATAAGTTTTAAGCTATCTTTCTAAGCCATAAGACCTCAAAGTCTCTTTAAAACTTCGACTGTCTAGCATTTGATATCAGTAAAACAAGTTCGAAGGTCCTTTACGTAATCTTAATCGTGTGATATCGTAAGATAGTTTTGTCGCAGGATTTATCTTGAGACTGGGTAGCGTTGACTTCAGTCGCGTCACGTCCGTGAAACTTCTTTTGGCGGACTTGGAAAGTTCGGTAACTATCAAACCGCCGGATCGCATCCGTTCTCATGTTGAGATGTGGGGAGGGAGATAGAAGAAATATTTTTTGTTTCTATATTCACGTTGTATCCCGCATATTCCAGAGTAGGCAGAAGGAATCTTGTGCCAAACACACTCTGTTCTTAATTTTCTGGCAGTTAGAGGTTATGTATTAAGTTGCGGATACAATACAATATTCATGATCCAGACGATACAACAAAGAACAAGAATACACAATTTAATTGGTTTTAGATCACTTTTCATTTTTACAAAGCTAATATTATTTAATTATCTAATGTTTGTTTGCCTTGAAAAAGTTTTTTTTTAATTCCCCAGGAATCGAACCCACAATCATCCCATTAAATAATTCTTTACTACACTACAATGGAGTCAAAAATACTTGTACAGCAAAATTAATGGTAATAGTAAATTTAAACTGCTGTTTAAAAGTTTTAATTACCATTCACATTTATTTCAGTGTGAAACTCAGTTTTAAACTAGAGTTTTAAAAGCTGGAGCAAGCGAAAAATCTATATTTTTCGTACGTTAATTCTGAAAATTTACTTGTATTTACGGTGCATCTTGAATATATTGAAAACATAAATAAACGAACAATATTGAACATTTAAAATATTATTTTATTTGAATACCTAACTTCGCTATTTTATAAAATGATTGTGCGTTAAAATAATATGTTTTTTTGGCTTTACGCTGTATCCCACACATAGCAGAGGCTTTTCGTATTGAGTTGCGGAACTCAACGCCGCTCTTTGGCTCGTTATCAGAGCGAGGGAATAACAATATTAAATATTTCATTTCCTTGAGTGGACTCACATCGAACTGTGCCACGACTGGCCTATAATACTCATTTGCGAATATATTTTTTTCATATTAGCTTGTAAAGTCCATTCCTTTTAAAAGCTTAGCAAAACAAAGTTAAATTTTATAAAGGCTCATATTATTAAATAACCAATTTAAAACTATTTGTTTGGAGTAATGCGGTTTTAAATCCAATATTTAGCGAATTTACATAACAACAGACAGTAGCCAAATTAACGAACTGACATCATACAAACGGAATGAACCTTGTTGTTTCTCGATATTTGTATTTTATTGTGTATTTTAGGTAGTTACAGATTTAAAATTTTCTTGTTAATTTTATTACGCATAAATGATATGTCACTATGCTTTATACGTAAAAAAAAATGTTTTGTATTACCTTGCTTTTTATTTGGTACAGCATAAATAATAAAATAAGATTGGTCTGATAGACTTTAATTTAACGTTAATTTAACGTTAATTTAACGTAGAAAAATTTAAATAACTTTTTTAATTATATATAATACCAGTGAGCGCGCACAGCTTCGCCTGCTTATTTGCACCCTTAGGGGTGAATTAAAAAAAACTGAAACACGTGTTCAATAAAATATTTTTAACAGTCTGAATTAAATTTTTTATAAAAATCGGCGCCGTTTTAATTTTTTTTCCATATAAACTTTCAACCCCTATTTCATCCCTTTAAGGTTAAAATTTTTCAAAATCCCGTCTTAGTGGATGTCCAGATTATGAAAATAAACATCTGTCCAAATTTCACGTCTCTACTCACAGCGGTTACGGCTGTGCGTGCGTCTTACCTCAGTCAGTCAGGTACATGTCCTTTTATATATATATAGAAGAAGATAGATAGAAGAGAAGAGGGAGAACAGAGTAAGAAGAAGAAGAAACTAGAGATAAACACTTCACTTTTTAGTTTAAGCCCAATTGTTCAAGACATTACATATTGTTTGGCGATACTTAACACCGCACTTCATCTAAATTATAAGTTATCATATAAAAATGTAATCCAATGAAATAATGAACCCCAATGATTAATACTTGGCTGTCTTTTTAATGAAAAATGCCCCGCCCTAAGCTGGCACTTACATTCGCTTGATAGATGACGTCTCGACGGCGACACAACTTTCTTGCAGAACTAAGCGTTAATATTTCTGTAGAATGTCTTGTCAAGAATTCCAGGGTTTCTATACCGTATTTTGATAAAAGTAATGAGTGAATAGGACAATTTTTATCACTGAGGCCACGTTAAAACTTCGAACGATATGATTGAAGTTTTTTTAGCTCCACGTATCCCACATATAGCGGGCACTAGTTGTGGAGTCGGTCCTTAACCTTCAATTATTATTTAATTATTTCTATGAGGAATAAAAATGCTTTGGAAATGCTTTAGTAAGAGAAGAAATGGTGTTAATAGCAAAAGTGCATATCATCGAAATGCTTCCCCAGTTTACTTATTTTAAGTCTATGTACATACATACTTTGTTGCGTTGGATTTCTTTGACTAATATATCTGGCCTTGGGTGGACAGTGGAAAACAAAATCAGGTATCTCACAAGACTGCCTTTGTTCTAACTTTTTAGAAAAAAATATAAAGAGCAAAATAATAACCCTCCTCTTACACGTCTCCACTGCGTAAGTACTGAATACAATCAACAAAAAAAGGCATAACTACTAAGGCATAACTAACTTTTATAGCTTTACGCTGTATTCCGCATGTAGCAGGTTAGGCAAAGGACGACAATGTGTGACTGTAGTGTTAAGACACTCCACTCTCCACTGCCATTCTCTGGAGGCATTGCGTGTTGAGTGGTTAACTTAACGCCGTCCTTTGTTGCTATATCAGAGCGAAGAAATGAAAATCTTAAATATTTCATTTCCGAGAGAGAGAGAGAGAGTCAACCATAAATTGTTGCCTCTACGCCATGGCTATGGCTATATACTATAGAAGGTGCATCAACAAATACATAAATTCATACATTATAATTAAAACTCGCCTCTCAAAGCCACGTCAACCATATCCTTTTGATTGATGACGTCGCGGCGCACGTCGCACTATCCTTGCATAAGTGATGTGGGTTCCTTAACGTAATTATGTGCAGCGAAATATATTGCTGATAGCTGAGATGGATTATGGGGTTACGAGGGTAGACGTACGTGTACTTACCGAAGTCGTGGTTTGTTTCTCCATGTATTTATAGGGGGATATGTATATATTTCTTGGTGGCTTCAAGTTTTATCCTCCTTAAGGCAGAGGTGGTAATGTTTTTTAGTTTTCACATTACAGTAAACTATCATTATCAAATAAAACTGCTTTTTATAAATGCTTTTTAGAAAACGTATATTTTTTTATTCGGAAAATGTTAATAAATTTTTATATATCTTCTAAAAAGTATTTTTCTTTATCAAGTGTTGAATAACACTTTAAAAATAAAAAAAAGAAAACAAATTTATGAACAATATTTTTATCTACAAAATCAGTAGATAATATAATTAAGAATACATTTCACTGGCTACAATATCGTCGTGGTAATCATAATAAACAACATACATACTATTATCCACAACTCTATAGAAATGCGTAAATTCAAAAGGTATACAAATGACGCGCCAGCGAAGCGTCATTGAAAGGTTTTCACAAAATAATATAAGGACAAAAGAGCGAACGCCTATGCCGTTTTGATTAATAAGTGCCGTTGACATTCTAATTAACCCGGCTAAAAGTCAGCCTCTTTTGTTTTACTCCCTAAACGGGATGCTCAAATACCATCGCTGGTACAGGACTACGATAGGAGTTGGGGGTTACAGGAAAATATTTAAATAGCTAAATATCTAAATGTCGGTCAGTGGTGGCGCGAGAGCACAAAGTGTGATTGTAAAACTGACTGACAACCAGTCAGTTTCGATTCGAGTCAGGGTTCGATTCCCACTCGAGGAGGTGGAATATTTACTTAAATTTATATTTCCATTTCTTCGCTCTGGTGTGCAAAGCTGAGTTGAGTTCTGCCACCCAACAGGTCTACAGAATCCAGCATTAAGTGGACAACAGAGTGCCTTAACACTAGGTTTTCTCTGTCTACACTGCTGTGTGCAGGATGCAACGTGAAACTGATTTATTTATTTATTTTATCTAAATATCTATATATTTTCCTGTAGCTTCACATTTTCTGCAGCAGTACTATATATAGTAGTATGAGTTTAATTAATAATTTCATATTTCACGATTATTCCACACTTCGTGGAGACAACAAAATACTGTTCTGTCTCAGTCTTACACGTCAAGTCGATATTCCCTTCTTTCAATTATTATTTTCCAAAGAACTAGAAATTAATGTTTTTCTCGCAAATAATAAACTACATACAAATATTCTTTATCTACGTATTTATAATGTAGTCTTGTCTACACTTCATACAGTCAACAACCACAAATCAACAACGCCATTAAAATTTAATCAATCCTATACCAATACTGGCAAAATGAATGCCATACAGCCTACCGACACATATATACAAACATACATACATCAAAACACGCCACATATCGGGAAAAGTGTCAAAGGCAGCCCTAGCAAAAATCTTTTTAAAGCTTATATCTTTTATACCTTCATCTGTTCGATGAATCGTATCTTACATTGAGCTTTGCAGTGAACATACAGCTTTTTCAGTATTTTCAGTATTAGTCAATACCCTACATGGTTTTGTATGAAGAACCAAGTGTTCATAATTAACAGTCACGCCTGTTGAAATTTAATTGGTTTTTTATATCGACATTGATGGTTTTTTCACCTTTTACAACGTTTACAGTACCAGGAGCTTCTAATTAGTGTGTCTGAGTTTTGTTTATTTGAGTATGCATTATTAGTATCTGTTTTTAGCCCTCTACTCAAACAATGGCGTGTTTTAAGTTTAATGTATCTGTGTGTGTATGTTTTTGCTTGTTTAACTGTGGCATCGCAGCTCCCGAATCCCGGATGATCCGATTTTGATTTAGTTTTTGTTTATTGATTTTAATAGAAATTGATCAGATTTATACATTCTATCATGAACAAAGCTTATTTTCATAATTCTGGGAAAGTGCAAGCAAGACGTGGCTGTTTGAGAGAATGATGGCGGCAACCTAGTCTCGGGCCGTAACCAGAGCGTTAAATTAATTTAATTTTACATTTTCTCGAAAAGTATACGTCCAAATTACATACAATAAAATCCGAAGTTTATTTTTATAAAATTTCCTTGATGACAGAAAAACTTTCGGTTCAATATCCATGTCAAATAAAAATCGTCAGAATGTAACTTTGCAATATTCAATTTAAAAAAAAACCTTATTGTTGCTTACTTATAAGAGATCGATAAATGGTGCTGCGGACTTTTTTTAGAACGACAATGAAAATAAAATATTTTTCTCATACAATGTACTGACATATAATTAGGTATTTTTGCAGCGCACGCAGTTAAAAAATTTTTATGGCGTTCATTACTGTTATTGTTATTCCGTTATTCAAGGCTAACTAAGACTTACACCATAATGTTATATAACCCATGACACTCCTGAGGAATATAGCATTCATACAAACCAAAAAAGTAAATCCAGATATCTTAGTGTTTAAACAAGCAAACTCTTTTGCTTTCTTATTATAGATATACTCGTACGTCATTAATATATTAAGATATAAATCCAATTGAAATACTAATATATAATTCCTCAGTTTTTATTTAAAACGAGAGAATACAAATTAATTTGTCACTAAGCTCTCTAACTCCGCCTTAAGACTCCATCTGCTCTACAAAAGAGTTAGATTAATTTCAAAACCATATTCATATATTCGTATTAACTGGGTCACTAGATCCCAGATTTATTTCTCACTTCATACTTCACTGGACTTAATCGCAACGCAAAGACGTAGCTTAATAACGTTTATTCGTAACGTTTGTAATGTAAATTTACATATTAAAACAAAAGCTACGGTGGAAAGCAAAGGTTTAAACTCTTAAACAATGCCCCGGCTGTATAGAGACGCCTAACCCCGTTTCCCGGGGTAAAAATATTTTAAGCTGGCAACACCATTAGTGCAACGTTTTTCAGCGTTTAATTTAAATTTTTACTTCTATCTCTACGGTAATATTGCGATTTCAAAGTTCTGCGTGTATTTTTTTTTGTGTTGTCATTTCACGATATTACCACTTAGGTGGGTTACACTAATTACTAGAATGCTTTAAGATAAACTTTGATTGTTTTTATGGGGACCATTAAAAAGATTTTATTTTTGTGCTTAGTTTTTATGTTGGATTATTTGTTATTATGTTCTTATACCTTCCTACCTACCCTACTCCTAACATCCCCTCCCCTTGTTTTTAACTACAAATTTATAGCTATACATTTAAGGCTAATTAGGTCTAAATCAAATGACTAGAAAACTATTTAGATGTCTTTAAGTTTTTAATCTGCATAATTTTTATATCTAAATTGTTCCTCTTAAAGTTCTTTCTTAAATAAAATGGTTAGATTATACAGCATATTTTTGATTCGTAAATATTGAGTTAGCGAATTAGACGCGATGTTTTAAACCAGAGTCACGTCCACATTTTTTATCTGTAAATCATTTTGACAGTTGACGCTATATTTTTTAAATAAACATGACGTATGACGTAATTTACATTTGACAGGTGGGGAATACAAAGTAGGTAAAAGGAATAAAGACTTGGCTTCGTTTTAAGTCGTCGAATATTTAAATATGTATGTACATACTAGTATGTACTTTGTACAAACGTATTGCCTGTTTGTCTGAAGATGACAGTTTTGAGTTCATACCCAGTGGGGGCAATAGAATTTATTTAATTAATAATCCCGTAATTTTAGTACTCTTGATTTGCGAAGTTTGTATTGCTAAATTTTTTGTACATTTTCATAAATATGTAGAAATCTATTTTTATTAAAATAAATGCATTCATAGATTAAATTAAATAAAATATCGTTTCAAGACTGTTTCTATAAAACTATATTGTAGCGTCACGCTGTATCTCACATATACCAGGGCAGACAAAGGGAACCTAAGATTAAATGTTGTCTTAACTTTACTTTTCGAGACATTTACGTGAAATTATTTAAAAATGAAATATAAAACATTTCATTACCGATAAATAGTTAGTTTTATTATTTATTTTGTTATTATTTTTAATAATTTATGTGGGAACTAACTATCACGTACATTTACCTACAAACATCGTGCTTTGTGTTCTTAGAGCAAGGAGATGAAAATATATTTTACTCCCAAGAAGAAATCGATATACTATACATACATCGAACACGACAATTTCATCATGTATATTTACCGATATAAAGTCGAGTCACGTCAAAAAAGTGTTAAACTCAGTATAGCACTATGACGTCACATGACGAATGCACTTACGTACTTCAGTTTTAAACATAAAATATTGGTCAAACGACAAATATTTCAAATATTTATACTGTAACGTGTAATGGAGATACAGTGGAGCTATGACAATGTATCTTTATTTTAAAGACAGATAGCGAACAATGCGGCCGTTGCGAGAAAGTATGATTAAATTTTTTATATATTATTATTTATTATGTGGCTAGTTGTAGCGCATGCGCACAAAGTGTGATTGTAAACGCGACAGGTTGTGGGTTCGATTCCCGTTGAGGGAAATCAAATGTTTAATATTTAATTTCTTACGTCTGGTGTCTAGGCAAAGCGCGCCTTGTATTATATGCGGGATACAGCATGAAATAAAAATATTATGTTTAGAGTTCATTGTCACTGTGATTTAAAAGCGTAGTACGAAGAATCTTTACACTACATTGAATCTGCTAATAAAACTAAAAATATGTTAATATTATTAGTGAAAGTAGTTTTGAAGAAAACGATATTTCAAATACCATTATGAAATTTGGAACGTATCTTAAATTAACGCGTAGGTCGTAGTTTCGAATCTTGTTAGATTCCGTGGCATATATTTATATTATAATTAATTTATATATTAATTAATTAGATATTGGGTGGGTTAAAATTCGTCTCATGTCACCCTTGTCTCTATGTTAGGGTAAAATGATAAAAAGAGAGACTTCGTTCTGTATTTTCTTTCAGAATAATTATGAGATTTTACGTATTCATAATATTAAATTATAATTACGTGCTCTAATCTGGACGGAGTGTGTTAACACTAAGCTTATTATTTTTACTAAGCTTTTTATTTTTTCAACAACAAGAAAATACTCTATTAAAAAAAACAATAAAAAATACATTTAAAATACACGGTACGGTACACCCATACAATTTGTAGAGATTATTTTTGGTTCTTTACCGCGGGGCTCGAACTAAGGCTGCTACTGATTGACAATATCCGATTTCCTACACGGCATGTCAAAAGACGTTTTTAACTTATTTATATTGGGGATAAGCGCAATTGCATGAAGTTTTCGTATAAAAATATTTTTATATATACATACTTTTATTTATAAGTTTCTCCGAAGATACCTCTTCGGATCAGGTACTGTTGTATAGGGGTCATGGAGCGAAAGGGGTGCTTTTTTGAATTCAGTAGTAGGAGGAATATTAATATTTATTGTATAGCGAATATCTATAAACTTAAAGTAAAGTGTTAAGTTCAGTTACCCAACACGCTACGCATATTGACTGAAATTGGCAAAAATCGAATCTTTAAAATGTCAACAAAGATTTTATTCTAATAAAAACTCATAAAAAAATACAAATAAAATATCGATATGATGATTATATAAAATATAAATTAGCAATTTTATATGAAAAATGTTTTTGTAAAATTAATGATAAAACTATAGTTTCTGTAGTTACATTTTTCCAAGAAGGTTCTCTCTTGATTAAAGATAAAAGGCTTGTAGCCTTTACTGCTGACCATATTATTAACAGGTCACCGGCCCCATTCACACTCCTGTGAAAGACATCTTCTAAATAACATCAAGTAAGAAGTGCCGTTGTGGTATAGTTGTTAAAATCAGAATTTACGCAACGGTGGTAGTTTCTTTTCTTTTATCGTTCACGTTTTATTATGCATATAATAGGGTTAGGTTGTCGTGGCCCAGTAGTACAAAGCTTGCGACTGTAAACCAACGGTTGTAGATTCGATTCCAACTTGGCGTATGTAATATATAATATTTTCATTTCCTCGCTCCGGTAACTCTTAAAAATCTTTGTTGGATTGGGCTATTCAATTGAAATATATAAAATGTATCCAATAAATGGATTTTCCCATATTTATTCCATGTACAGTCGATTTGTTATAATTTTGTTATATATAAGTATAGACATTTTATCTGACTAAACAAAATACGATACAAATCAAATCTATCGAGTTACCAACAAGCGAAAAAATAAAAGAAAATAGTAAATAAATAATGGTAAATCGTTTATAATACCTAGTTGTGTATTGGTTGAATTGGAGCAAACAAAATTAGACTTATTGTTCGTTTGCCACATTACAACTATCTCGGGGCCCGCCTTTCGCTTGCTTCCTCAGCGGTTTCCTGTTACGCTTTTGGTATAAGGTGAGACCGTTGGCGTTTTATATGAAATTATTAATAATAAATCTATTTTAAATTGACCCTATATAAAAATACATCAGGATAGAGATAGAGAGCCTAGTGTCAAGACACTCTAACTCACTCTTACTAATTCCCGCCATATCTTGCTAGAGCAAGGAAAGGAGAGTAATTCATTGTTGAACCACTACGCCACGGTGGATTTAAATAAATAATAAGTATGAATAATTATGTATAACATTTTATCGCGTGAAATAACGTCAAGCCACTTATATTATTGAAATTGTAATAATTTATTTCCGTGATTTCGATTTAAAAAGCGTTCATATAACCTGATGTACAATTTTATATTTGTGGTATTTAAATTATTCTTAAATCCATTACTATACCACATACATATGTAAGCCCAACAGTGGCTTATCGTGTGGCTGTCAACGTGGTGGTTAAGAATTCGACTCTTAAAAAACGCGGCGTTGAGTTGCGCAACCCAATATGTTGTTTTTAAAATTATAATTTGGTGAATGGAGAACGGAGTGACTTAACACTGGATTTCTTCCTACTTTACTCCATGTTTTTTTTTAATTTTTTTCCTCATAGCAGTGTAGACAAAGAGAATCTCGCGTCAGGACTCTTCATTCCCCACGCGCCGCCCAGTTGACAGCGTGTAGAGATGCTTTCTTCGTTCTTAATTTTTTATGATAAAAATATATATAAAGAAATATAAATTTTAGAAACTCTCTCGCAATAGAAACTCGATACACCTATATAGATAAGTATAAATTCAATTTAAATATTCTAATTAAACCTTTCACTACTGGCAAACAACACAATGCCTTACAAACTGACATTTAAGTTATCTCGCTAATAAATCAGTCGGTCATCTGCTATGCCTTGAAACAAGATTGCCGTCTTGAAATAACACGATTAACCGAATGAAAGGGCCGAAAAGCAAATGTGATTACAGCGTTGACTAAAGAAATAAATAATATTTCTTACGAGACTGGCCTCCGTCTCTTCTTTATTTTTGTGCTTATTGACAAGATGTTTTTATAAATGTATGCATAAGGCTGTTGTAGCATAGTTGTGGCGTGAACGTCATGTACTGGTCGTAGGTTCGATTTGAATTCAAGTTTTTGAAGATATTTTTTTCTACTGTATGTTTGGGAAGTCCTACTCGAGCGAATATCTTTTTTATTTTATTCCTTTTTTTAGCTTCACTCTGTATCCTCACACACATAGAAGGTAGGTAGGCAGAAGAAAACTAACCTCAAATAGGGTAACTATTTACCCTCTAATTTTCGAGATATTATGTGTTTCGAGACAGTGCTGATAGCTCTACACCGATCTTCTCCATAACGGAGTCACATATATATAGACCACCAATAGAATAGAGTATAGTTCTTGAATAGAGTTCTTGATTACCAAAAATTAATGGATCATATCCAACAGTTGCAACTGTAAAGTCGAAACGACGATATCTATTTATATATAACGACATGTAGGAAGGACAAAATAAAAAAAAATACTCATTAGATAATCTTATATGAAATGCTGATAACGCAACTAAGTAGAGCTAGAGGCATACTTGGTCAAGCATACGGTCTTAGCGTGTTTAGCCGAGCTAATATAAAATGCTTGTGTAGACCAGTACTTATACTTGAGTGTATATTAAATTAAAATGTCACTGTCTTCTGCACGCTGTAGTAAGTTCGCATAAGATATTGTTTACACACGAGTGAGTTAAAGATGTAAACTTTATTAATTTACGTTAAGACTAAGGAAAAAATAAAATAAAAACGTTAGCGTAGCGTCTGACTGCAATCGTGATGGTGAGGGTTCGATGACCATACGAAGAAGTTTTCATTTTCGCGTACTGGTTGACGAATTGCAGTCTTGAGTCTATTTTTCAACACATAATGCCTCGAACTAAGAAGTCACTACGTTCATTCTCTTATATGGTTTTAACTATATTTATGTGGGACACATGTGTTATTGGTGTAAGCCGTGGCACAGTGGGGCCATTTGTTGCGCAGGGGTAAAGTGTAGCTGTAAATGGTTGTAGGTTTAGAAGTCCGAGGAATTGAAATATTTATTTTAATTTATATTTCCATTTCTTGGCTCTAGTGTCGAGACAAAGCGCGGCATTGAGTTTTGATACTCAACACGCAATACCTTCAGAATTCGGTGCAAAGTGGGAAACGGAGTGTATAACTTAACATGAGGTTCTCTCTACCTACTTTGCTAGGCTAAGCAGATTTATATTATTTTTGTTTAACAATTTAAAAATGTATAAAATCATTATTATTTTACGATAAAATAAAGTATTTTGTAATAAAACAGATGAAAGTGTACCGTTTCCAGGAGAAAACTGATAAATCGTCGTCTATAAAGTTGTCACCCCAGGGACGTCACAGTTAGCGATAGCAAACAGCGCAAGTTTATATTTAATCTCGGTCAAACATCTGAAATGGTACTCATTTAAACTGCCTCAAGAAAAACTCATGAATCTGCTTATTTTCAAAGTGCTAAAGTCAGTAAGTGTAAATCACTAAATTTATTTTACTTTTATATTGTTGTGTGTGAATAAAAATATATGGCAAATTGTTTATCTTATGGTAATTTTCAGCATATAATTACTATTAACCAGGCATCAAGACAGTCGTAGCGCAGTCACAAGCGTGTGACTGTAGTCGCGACGGTTGCCGGTTTGATTCTCTCAAAATGAATACTTCAACAAATCAAAATAAACAGAAGAAACTTGTGGTCCATATTTGGCAATCTTTCAACGAATAAAAACTATATATTTACCACTTGTGTTACTTTTCGTTTTACATATTTACTTGTAAATAGAGCGTCTGATTTCTATACCTCCATATCCTTTTAGCAAATAAAACTGAAAGTGCATAATTAAACATGTAAATGAATTCCTTTGATCTCAACGAACTTAGGATACAAAACTATTTCCCAAGCCTCTTTACTACATCGGAACAAAAACTGGGTCGTCCCATTACCATACTTGATTGAGCGAGATTTTATTGATAATTATTACATTCTGGAACGCGAAAGGTTCATAAAATTTCTGTAGAATTAATATTTGAAGAAATGGTCTGGTATTTGAATGAAATAACTTTCTTTTGAACATTTATTTTGAAGTCTAAGTTAAATATTCGGGCTTAATCCCGCATACTTGGATAGGCAGAAAATACCTAGTGGCAAGAGACAAGCAAGTCTTAAGCTTTCTACTCGAGTTAGAAATATTGCACGTTAAGCAACTACTTAATACTTTACGTTTTACCAAATCTCTAATAAAAAAACTATATTTTTTTGCGATGGGTTTGGATCTATAAATATTACATTTATAGACGCTCGACCACGTCGCTACAACGACCTTAAGCTAAATATTCAAATTGTACCAATATTTACTGAAATGGTCACAAAATATAGTCGATAAAAACTGAAATGGTCACAAAATTTGTACCAAAAACTCACAGAAATGATATTTGATATTCATGAGTGATCGTGAATTCTCAATTGAATAATCAAATTGGCTTTGCATGCTGAACGAAATTATGATAAAGTGGAAAAAAAATCGGGATGGTTTAGACGAGCACAATTTAGAAAATATTTTTTTATTTAGCATTTGGCATGTGACTGTCGAAATGCGAGAATTTTAAATAGTTTTTGTTTTATAGTTTCACGCTATATCGTGCATATTATAGCGTCAGGCTGAGGGAATCTACTGTAATTACACTCCGTTCCCTAATTTCCGCCTAATTTTCAAGACATTGCGTCTTGAGTGGAACCCAACGATGCTTTATTTAGTAGATTGAACATATGGCAATAAAAATTGAGAATACAACTGCAACTATTGTTTTCACAGTTAGACAGACGCTGTTCCACGATGATCAAATTAAAAAATACAAATATACTATATATTAAGAAATAAGTATAGTATTTTACGCCTTAAAAAAAATTCAAACGAACCTCCTAACAAAAATGAAAAATAAAATCAATATAAAACATAAAACAATTGCTATCAATATTAATTAAATTAATGAATAGGATAATAAAGCTGAAGTTATAAATATACATGAATCAATGTAAAGGAATGAATGGATAAGAAAGCGAATGCAGAGTGCGCAGCTCTCAACACTTGTATCGCATGACTGGTTGTTCTACGGTACAGTAATTTGCAAAACGATAGATCCAATGATTCATTCGTCTGAATCAACTGAACTAACAAAGGATAAATTTAAACGGAAAGAATAATATTGAGACTGTATTGGCGTGGGTGTTCGTTGTGATTAAAAATGTAAAAAAGCAGTATGTATGTGTGTGTGTGTGTTATAAATACCATTCATATTTTTGTTAAATCAATTTTGAATTTCAGTCCTGTGGATAATATTGCTTATTAGTATCTATTTTTTTAACAATGTTTTAAGAAACTTTTATATATTATCAGCTTCACGCTGTATCCCGCATACAGCAGGGTAGGCAGTTAAGACACTCCGTTCCCAATTTTCTGCCGAATTCTGGATGCATTGCTTGATGAGTGGCAGAACGCAACGCCACGCTTCGCCTCGATACCAGAGCTAAGAAATGGAAACATAAATTTAAGTAAATATTCCATCTCCTCGAGTGGGGATCGAACCCACAACAGTCACACTTCGTGCCGATGCGCCACGACTGGCCTCTGTATATTATGTTTCCTCAAAACGTTAAAAAAACAAAAGAAAAAACAAACTGGAATAATACCTTGGCGGGAGACGACGAACATCTGAATTTTAATTAGTTATTTTTTAAGAGGGTTAGCGTATCGCTGTCATTTTGTCAATGATATCTAACTCTTGCCAAGACTCGGGATCTGGCCGCTTATTATCACAATTCCTCTAAATTGCCGTCTAAAAGGCAAACGACAGGCCAACTAAGTCTCAGATGCGAAGATATCGTCATTTGCATAAAATGAATTCCGTACAACATGAAGGGCGTCGTTGCAAGATATTGCCAACAAGAAGCCATTATTCTGATATATTTTAACTTATTCAGTATTATGTCGAGCAAAAATTAAATGAATATTAATTTAATAGCCTAGTGCAATTAAGGCACTCCGCTCTCCACTTTCCGCCCTATTATCAAGTTATTGTGGTCTGAACTATTCGCCGTGCTTTGTTTTTTTTATTGCACGCCATTATTAAAATTAAATCATTCTGCAAAGTGGGAATAGAACCCACAACCGTCGCGCTTACAATCAAACGTATTACAATCAAAACGATGACCTCCAACAGCCTGTAGGAATAATAACCTCGTAAATTATATTTTCCTTCTTTCTATATTCTAATAACGTAATTTCATATTGTATTTCTTATGTTGTTATTAACATAATATAATTTGCTTCACAACGAATAGGTATAAAAGCGTGGTCGCGATAAATTAATCGCGTGGTCGGAATCTCGCTAAGCAAAAACATTACTCCCTACACTTTAGTCCGTCGCCGTTAATCTGAGAATAATGGCTTCGGAGATTTATTGGTAACTTGATAAAAAGAAACCCAATGTTCGCGATTGACGGCACAATCTGTTAGTAATTAAAACTTAGCATCCTGTGTCTACCTGCGACTGTATATACTTATAAATACTAATTAGAAAAGAAATTCTTTCCAACATTTGGAACTTGCTGCCTTGGAACTTCGACGGTTCTGTCGCACGTTTAATTAGGAACCCTGGAGAAATTCACTTTGTTAAGAAATTTGTTTTAGCGAACAAACTGAGATTGTGGAACTTAGTTTCCATCTTCGAACGTGCATGTTCGCCTCGTATTATCTAACCTTAACTGAATACATTGCTGTAATTAAAATTTACAAAGACATACGTTTACGTGAAAACGTTGCCGATGAGCTAAGATCGTGCGTAAACGCGTGGGACCCAAAATTTAATCAAAACTGAACGAATGGAATACAGAATTGATAAAGCCCGCCCTAAAATGGATCATTAATTTTATCTAGGCTTCACTGTTACAGCAAGGATTTGAGATAATCTCCCGAAGATGTGATTGCGTATGGGGATACGAACGATTCAGTAAATATTACTGACGTACAATATCTACTTTGCTTGATTATATTATTTCACGTTTCAGTTGAAATTCGATTTCGATAAGTCATTTAATGGTGGGTACTTTTTTGTGTCTTTAATGTTTTTTTCTTGAAAGCACTTTTGAAGGTTGTTAAATTTTGTTTTATATAAATACTTTTGAATCGTTTCGTTTTATCCCTGATATTTCACAGCTGAGAGAGGGAACCTAGTGTAAAGATCTTAAGTTCCCTAGGAAGAACAAGGAGGAAATAAATGCCACCTTTTGTTTTTTCACTAGAAAGGAAATGATTCCTCCATTTGGAAATCGAACCCACAGCCGTCGCACATACTATCAGACGCTGTGCCGCTGCGCAACGACGGTTTTAAATAAAAATCAGTTGATGGCGCAATACAGCTAAAGTTTATTAACTAATCCGATAGCGCTACACACAAGTGTTGTACACACAAGGAAGTCTCTAGCCTCTAGGCGCGTTAATTAAGCAAGAATGTATGTTACGTTTACTGTATTTGGGGCACTCCGCAAACTTTCAAGTCAAAATCCGAAAACTTACTTGGAAATTTGTTTTGCGTCTTCACGGATCTTCATTAGGTTTACGACGACGAGTCCAAACTTATTACGTATGTTTGACTGGGGTGTTAGTGTTGCGGTGCCGTGACACTTCTAATCTGGCTATGTTCGAATTTGTACTAATTTCGCGTCTTGTACAGCCCGAATCGGACCAATTATAAAGCCGGGTCGTCTCAAATTTGGAGCAATTAGATGAGCCAACGAACTGTGTCGCTCTCACTCGGTTTTGTCGGCAATATAATTTATTAGGGAGGCTCAAAGTTGCCGGTTCCAACCCTTAAAGACTCGAGTGAAATTTGATTACGGATTCTCTAAACGTGTCCCCTCGCCGCACTTCAATTTTAAACGGATGAGTCTGCATGCAGCTTAAGCCGATACATCGGATACATCATCTGTGTACTTGACTACACTGACAGAACATTCATTGACTACAAACATGATTTGACTTTATCAATTTAATCTTCATTATAGATGGTTAGTCAAATGAGTGTGATTTAATAATCTATGATATTATTTAATTTAATTAACATGAAAACCATAGTAACTTTTAATATTTGTATTTCCTTGTATTTTAGCTTTAGAATCAGTGATCATACATAATTTCTACAATAAATTTGAACACATGCCCTGATAGTCTTGATAGTCAAAATACCACGACAAAATCTAAATATGTAATCCATAAAATAACTATGCTATATTATCTACCTATGTTTACTATTATATTGTTATAAAACTTTGTAATAGTTCTCGGAGTGAAACGGAAAAGCGCAACATAGGGTCGAGTTAAAATGTCGTTTGTATCACTCATCGTAATTTAATGACAATGTCCGCTACACGAGCACGTTATACCAAGTTTAGAGTTGTCATTTATACATACATATTAGTGGTTACATACATACATACATACATAATAAGGGTATATATAGATGTATTTGTACATCTTACATTCAAGAATCTGTATATATAAAAGAACATGTACCTGACTGACTAAGGTAAGACGCACGCACAGCCGTAACCGCTGATGGTAGCAACGTGAAATTTAGACATATGTTTATTTTTATAATCACTGAGATGGGATTTTGAAATATTTTAACTCTAAAGGGATGAAATAGGGGTCGAAAGTTTGTATGGAAAAAAATCGGCACTGATTTTTATAAAATTTGAAATTCAGAGAGTCTTAAAAATATTTAATTGAACACGTGTTTCATTTTAGAATTTAGTTCAGTTCAGTTTTTTTAGAATTCATTTTTTTAGAATAAACGTAAAATATTGTCAAGTCTTTTTCTATTTTTAGCCTTAAATGGTGTTACACGCCATACGATCAATGTTATATTTCTAACTATCTATAAATAAAATAATTATAAATAGTTAAATATATAACATTGATAAGATATATAGAAAATTGTTTCCCAGAGCTTAAACTATTCCAATAATAGAGATATAGAAAGCTCGAGATTCCGTCTTGAAAAGACATTCTTCTCTCGAATCAATTAAATTCTTTGTCGTACCTTTCCCCTTATTTTCTTAAATCGCCAGGGAGGTTCATCAAAAAGCCTTTACTGGAAAGGACCAATTAAAGGTTTTGATATTGATTCAACAAATTTTAGATGCCTTCGTAGTGTCTATTGACGTTGGCCGTCGATGCCGATTGCCGTTTGAAGTCATAATGTTTCCGCGTTGTATACTTTTTGAAGAATAAAAATTTGTTCGTATATTAATGAATGAGTATGTAATACTATATGCTGATATAAACGATAATTATAATGTAATAATGGAATATATACATTTGAATGTGCTTTTAATTAATTGAATTTATCACCCTTGATATCAAATAGGGTTCTCTTGGTTTTCTCTTTTACTGTTCAATTATACACAATTTTAGGTTGTGAGTTGTCACCTGTATATTATAATAGAAGACCGTACTCTGAGTACGTAAACTTCCGAGATGTATTCAAGTCAAACGAAAATGGTAATAAATCAAAGCTATTTAATACTGACAACGTTTGGTGTAGATATTTAGACTAGAAAGCGTTCGAGATGAAAACTGCCTTCTTGACTTTTGGGACGGATACATATCTTGAAGTTACCTAATAAATCATGAAAATTACTCGCAAACGAACCTCTACCTAATCAATTAATCACCAGGGATTGGCTGCTCGTGTAGTCTCGGTAATAGGGTCTCGGCGACCCGAGGAAGGGTTGATTTATGTGAAAATAATACTCACGCCAAGATTTTATGTTTTATAAAAGTAAAAACCACTTGAAAAGTTTCCAATTGCCTCTCAAGAAATTCGTCTTCCGTTTCCTAAGTGCAAAGCTCGTAACTAAATGTGGATTAAATAGCTCCAGCTGAATCAGTTTTTCGTAAGTTTCGTTGCGCAAAGTTTCACAATTGCAAACCGAGCCGTTATACTCCGTAGTGTGTCGCAAATCACTGTCTTTCGCTTCCACTATCAACTTTTTCGTTTGCACGGTAAGTGCTAACTTGAAGTTATTGACGCTACCACTAAATCAGGCGAGTTTACGGGTTATCTCACGAGGACTCCATCACGTCCCGGATTTCCGGAGCCCTGACGTTACAATCTATTTAGGGTAACCTCTATAAAGAACCTTTGGCCTTGTTGCGTCATCAATGTTGTTTAGCACTCATAAGTTACCAACAATGGACCATTATGTTTTTGCTCTGACTAAAAGTCGCAAACCCTTGTATGATACAAAAAATAAATAGTTAACCCAATTCCATTTTATACAGCCCTCAAAATGTTGTTCACGGCTTATTGTTCAAGCATATTGGCCGTTCCTGCTTTTGCAGTTCGTTAAATAAATAGGATTTTTCACCAGATATCGCATTTTTTACAATTGCTCCTCAAAAATTTAAGTGCTCTGAATATCATCGACTGGAAAGCTTTCACGTTTGTATTTGCATACCGTCTTGGGACCTTCAATCGTTGCAAAATAATTTAGATACAAGTCACGTAATTGTGCTACAAATTTCAGCGAACGCCAATCTGAGGTAATTGCAGATAAAAGTTTTTGAACATTGTTGTACTTTATTATTTTTTTTATATTCAAACTATATTCCTCACATAACAGGATAGAGTTAAGACACTTCGTTCCCATTTAGTCACATCCGTTCACCACTTTCCGCCGAATTCTGGAGGCATTGCATATGAAGTGAATGAAATGAACACCACGCTTTGCGTCGTTATCAGAGCAAAAGCATGAAAATGTTAAATATTATATCGTTTGTAACTCTGTGCCACAACTGGCCTCTAAAATTTTTTCTTTATCCATCTTACAACTGCACAGCGTAGGGACGTAAGAGACGTCTGTCCCTGAGAAAAAATATATTGTGATGCTGGAAAGCGAATCTGAGCCTCCTATATGAGAGCCAGATATTCCGCCTAGTGGCTGTCCCAGCCACTAGGCGGAATACCTGGCCCTCATCTACCTACCTATTTCGTAAATATAGAATGAGAGAATCTTGGCCCATGAAGGGCTGTATCTTATACCGATAACAATAATTTTGTATTTAATCTTTTTTCGTACGACAATTAAAAATGTAAAACATGAAAAATTTAATTGAAGTAACCTACGATATATTTAAATTTACCAACAGAAAAACTAAGTCTTATCTAAACGAACTTTATATATTTTCCTCGAAGATCAAATGGTGTAAAAGTATCATGGCAGTTTATGTTAACGGCACTTAAAGGCGAACTTCGGTAAGCGGTGCGTGCCTTAGCGCGGTGGTGGTTTAAATTTTTATCAGATTTATCCGCAAAATTGTTTTACGTCGTTGTTAGAGAGTGTCAAAGCTAATTCATTTATGATGGATTTACTGAACACCTGCTGATACGGTACCCATGTTGAATGCCCATTAAACGTAGAGGATCTTAATGGATTTTGTTTGTTCTTTTAAACCTTGTTGTTTTTTTTTTTCAACTTCACGCTGTATCTATGTATATAAAGTAGGAGGAGCCTAGTATTAAGACACTCCGCTCCCTAGTTTCTGCTGCATATTGCAGACATTGTGTGTTGAGTGGTGAAATTCAACACCAGGGTGAAGAAATAAAAATATTAAATATTTCATTTCGTCGACTGGTAATCAAACCCACAACCTCTTGAAGAAATACGCGTGTGACCCTGCGCTACGACTGGCCTAATATACTTAAAAATATCATACAAATGATAAGTAGCCGAGGTAATTTACCAATAAGCCAGACATTTCACTGTATTTGCGATAGTAAATTTTATCGTCGCCCTATCCCTGGCAGACAAGCGGCGTAATCCTCTTACGTACGAACGAGATATTAAGCTATAATTATTGTGCCCCGCCACACCTTTTTATTTTTTATAATATTATTAAAATATTTTAGCCTACTGTCGTTTGAATGGTAATATGGGTTGCTGTTTGAAGTTATGGGGTTTCGGTACGGCGTACTATAATGAGTTTTTGCGAGAGGTGATTTGAGAAATCTTTGAAATTAATTTAGTTGGATATTTTTGCTTGGAGTATTGGTACTTGGGAATAGTTACGTTGAATATATTATTATAAGCATGTTATAAGTTAGCGTAGTGAAACAATTTAATTTTATTTTAGGATTTATTAGGTCAGTTTCACGCTTTATACCGCGAACCTAATGTTAAAACACTCTGTTCTCCGCTTCCGAATTCTCGAGGTATTGCGTGTTAACTGGCAAAACTCAACGCCGTACTTTATCTTATTACCAGAGCGAAGTGAACAAAAGAAAATATTAAATATTTCATTTCCCCCAAGTAGGAATGCGCCACGACGGACACACTCCCACATCAATATCGCCGAAAAAATACCCACAAACTGAATAAGAGAACGAAAAATGTCATCCACCCATTAACATCACACGCCTATAGCCCAGCTAAAAACCTCCAGCGCGTATAATACGCTTCGCAAACACATATGGCAAATACGTATATTATAATTTCACCAATTGTAAAAATAGCTTTCAATTCGTGCCCAATATTCCGCTAGCGTCATACGTTTTCGAATTATTGTTTTTTTCTCTCCACGCCCCGCTATTACAGTCTTCACGTAAACTTCTGGCATCTGCGAGTTTCTTGTATACATTCAAATAGATATTGTTAAAAACAGGACAAGTGTGAGCCCGTCTATGGCAGGTTCCGTATCAATTTCACGATTGGATGGTCAAGGAGAACTATATAAAAGGCAAGCTTAATTTTGTCCATTTTGTAAAGGAAATTAAAAATTAAATTAGCTTCACGCTGTATCCCGCACACAGCAACCCACTTTCTGCCGAATTCTGTGGAGGAATTGCGTGTTAAGTGGCAGAACTCAACGCCGCGCTTAGCCTCGACACAAAAATATAAATTTAAGTAAATATTTCGTCTCCTGGGGATCGAATCCAGAAAGAATCGAAGAAGAATCAGTCGGTTTTGTAGTCACCCTTCGTGCCTCTGCGCCACGACTGGCCTCAAAAAAGGAAAAAAGAACAAGAAAAGAACTAGAAAGATTTGGAAAGGAACTACACATTTTGTCATGGTTTTCTATATACAAATTAACAGTTTAAAAATATGTTCCTTTATTAATACTGTAAGTTGTTACTCCTTGTCAAATTGCATAAATCTAGATCGGGAGTACGTACTTGAGTCTAGTATTTTTAGGAATTTTTGGAAAAAATAGTCTTAACAGATGGACAGGCATGTAAGAGTTCCGTTTTCTCTTATAAAGTACGGAATCCTGAAACATTCCCTAAGGCACACTTCGATTGTCTGAACGTTTTTGATGGAGTGTCTTTACGCAGCCCGTATTCGATTATTTTTAGGTCGCTAGGTATGTTAACTTATTATTATTATTATCATTCAGTTAGTAACTGTATGAAGAAACGTAAAACTACCTGCGTCGCTCTAGATCGTTCTGGCTCTACAATTCATAAGGTGTTAATATTTAACAACTTGTTGTACAATATATACGTTTTGTTTTGTGTGTATTGTTGTACTTCACTTTTGTCTACATATTAATTCCTACGAATATTTCCAACAATAAAACAAAAAAAATACATTTCGTAAAATCTAAAATCTTATCTAACTTATAAACGATATTTTATATTAACGAAGTCTAAAAAACATCAAACTTAAAATACAAACTACATTCAATTGATATGAATAGAAATATATAAGAAAGTTCTTTTAACCCACATACTTTGACCAGAATTTCATAATTTAGATTCGTAGAGCTCTCGCATGAGCTTTGTATTGCATTTAATGACTGCCCTCTCTCAACTTAGAAGGCTAACTAGTAGGATCAATTCCTATTCGGTAAAGTTTTCATCTCGATTTTACATTCATAGAACATATTTTATTTCTATATAATACTTAGATCTAGCTCAATGGAGCCGCAAAGCTTTTGAAATATTTCTATAGCGTATTACAGTACAAATGTGGTTAAGTTGTGGAATATTTTTAACGACAAATCTCAATAAATCCAGTTGCGACTTGGCCTATATATTATGTATTTTATTAAATATATTTGATACGATTTATATAAAATTTATTATTATTTTTAGCTTAACGCTGTATCTTTCATATAATAGGATAGCGAAACACCTAGTGTGAAGACACTCCGTTCCTTACTCTTTCAAATTTCTCTATAGAGTGGCCAAACGCCGCTAGTTACTATACATAAACAGTTTTAAAGTTATCCTATATTTAATATAAAAATGTTTTTTAACTCTTACTTATTTTAATTAAATCGTATTATACGTAGATATATAAAGTAAAAACAAATAGCCTATTAAATTGTAAAAATAGTCGCGCTCAGTGCTGGATACGGAGCAGTCATGTGCCAAATTTCAATTCGTTGGCATAGGTACTAGAGCAGACGACAATTCTACACTGAAGCAACTTGTCCTTAAAACGATTTATTTTTTAATAAAAGTAAAATTTAAAAAAAATGATAAGTATTAGTTTTTTTCTATTAGTATATTTTTAGCTATAGAGTGTCTACTCTATCGCATTGCAGTGAATGGGACAACGTCGGAACACAATGGTTGTGGAATCGATACCCAATCAATGCAATGTTATATTTTCTTTTTCCCGATCTGGCAAGACAAAGCTCGGCGTTGGATTCCGGATCTCAACACGCAATATCTTGAAGTAGGAGTCCTGAGTGTCATAAAACTTTTCTCTTTATCTACCTGAACAGAAAAGCGAAGCGTAGCTAAAAATAAGAATAGAAGAAAAACATTGATTTATAAACTTAAAATCATATAAAAACAGAATATCATCTATCCAAGCCTGACAAAAGAGGACCGTGGACGCCAAAAAGTAAAGCCAGAAATGTCTATTTAAATTTTTATACCATTCAATAACATATGCAATCTCAGTTTGAGATACGTTGAATCGTTCGTATCTAGGTAGGTAGGTACATGAAAGGTAACTGTGTTTTCATAGCCGTGTTGTATGTAAATGTAATATTGTGAGTTTCACATTATTGTCATTCTTTCGCTCTCAGCTATAAATAACTATGAATATTTTGTCATATGTATGAACGTAATATTTTTTTCTTTATGCCTCTTCCCGCAAGCTGGTTAGGCAGAGAGGACCTTGTGCTGGGACACTCTTTTCCTCATTTTCTGTCCAACTTAGGAAACTTGCGTGTTGAGTGGAATAAACGCTACGTTTTGTTTCTGAAAACGGAGAAATGAAACTAAATATAATTATTTCCCCGAAAGGGCTTCGATTACAGCCGACTCGTGTATAGAGACACTGCCCGCCGGTAATATAGCACCTATGTATAATTATATAACTTAAACCAATACTTTGATGCTGCAGGCGGGGAATACTTTTATTTTATACTTTTTAGTCTCTGTACGTCTGTCTCTCTAGAAATAATAAAAATTTGAACCTATCACTATTAACCGGCCTAATATTTTATTATGGTTTTATTAAGTTTCGTTTTCGTTTTATTAAGTTTTGTTTAAAAAAACAAATTTTGGCTATATTTTAGGTTCTAGCCAAACCGTCGACCATATCGATAATTTTCGTAGTCTCTAACGCGGAAAACTAACAAATGTACAGAATTTGAACTAAAACCTTATCATATCAAATTGATATAACACTTTTATAAATTTTTTAATAAATATAACAATATAAGCTAATAGTAAACATGGACAAAAATTCATTCACACGATTGGATATAGGGAGCTAGCTACATATGGAAATTGAAAAAAAAAGCTCATTCACAAATATATTTCTCCACGAATAATTATTCGCATAACACCGGCTGTGGCCTGACAGCGTGCCACCTTTTTTCCAAACATGGAACGTTTACAATACCAATATTTCAAGCTTCAAATATATATCACAAAGGCCGTAAATCATACATCAGAAAGCGTATCGTCAATCTCGATGTGAAATTTACCTTTCGATTGCAGTCTGTCGGATGAAATAGTTCGACCTATATACGATTGTCTTTTTTTGTCTGTATCGTTTTTTTCCGCTTTTTCCCGCTTTTTCCTGCAGTGTAGGCAGGGTTTGTAGTGTTAATATACTTTGTTCATTAATTTCTGTTTAATTTTATGTTCGAGACATTGCGTGTTGAGTGGTGAAAATTAACGCCACACATCGTCTACTGGAGCAGAAAAATGAAAATATATATATTTTTATAGTTAGTCCCCGGAGTGAGAAATGAAACAATAACCGTTGCGTTTACATCAACTATACGACTACAATTAAAAAAAACTTAATAACGGAGTTTTAGTGGGTGTTGGTTGGTGACTACAGCTCCGATCTTTTTAATATTGTAGGACCGTTTGTCTACTTCTAAAATTGCTACAAATGCATATTAATATTTAGAGCCATCGTGACGCAGTGTAACAGCCCTTGACTGTAAAAGTAATGATTGTTTGTTCGTAGCCTACTCAGGGGGCTGAACTATTTTTTTTTGTTTTGCTAGCATAGCTAGCAAGACGAAACCCGGTGTTTAAATCCACCCCTGAATATATAGTGTCTCCAATTCCAGTTGGTAACGAGAACGCATTCCGTTTTCCGGTTTTAACCCAAATTCATAGAAAAAAAAAATTAAATTAAATTAGCTTCACGCTATATCCCGCACACAGCAGGGTA
>DVQM01000068.1:0-29288 GCA_018231645.1 Heliconius ricini | reverse complement strand
ACCCTGCTGTGTGCGGGATATAGCGTGAAGCTAATTTAATTTAATTTTTTTTTTACATATTAATCATTATATATTAATCATGTATATTTAAAAAAAAAGTAATTTTACTTTAAGTAACAAATTTAGAATAGCATAACAGAATGGAAAAGTTATATTTTATTACCCAATTTTAAATTCATAAACAAAGTTTTAGGTTTTCTTATTATTTTATATTTAAGATTTTACAATACATTAAATAATTTGTTAAATAAATATATATAATATAAAAAATAAAGGAAATGAAGATGAAATTTAGTTTTTTAAATATTTTTAATGAATACATCAGTTATTGCAAGTGCCTTCGTAAGACATGGACATAATTGTTGTATAAATGAGTTAAGTACACCCATGTGCTATTAAAACTGCTTTTTATCTTGTTTTGTAGGGTTTGAATGTCAAATATCTAAATATTTTGTTTTTTTCTGGACTTAAGCAAATATCAAAATAGGCCAGACCAGAAAGTAATTAAGAGGTTTAAATTAAATATTTTGTACACATCCTAGATGAAATATTTACTTAAATTTATATTTCTTTGCTCTGGTGTCAAAAGTAAGCGCTGCATTGAGTTCAACCACTCAACACTCAATGCCTCCAGAATTTGGCAGAAAGTGGAGAACAGAGTGTCTTAATACTAGGTGCCTTCTGCCTACCCTGCTGTGTGCGAAATTGCTGAAAAAAAAAACTAGCTTCATGTTGTATTCCACACACAGTAGGGTAGGCAAAGGGAAAATAGTGATAAGACACTTTGTTCTTCACTTTCTAGCAAACTTTTTGAGGCATTGAATGGTAAGTGGCAGATCTCAATCTTGCAGTGGTGCCAGAGCAAAGAAATGAAAATATTAAGAAACAATGCATTCCCTCAAGTGGGGATTGTACAACCACCCCATTAGAGTCACATCCTTAAGTCCCTAGGCATTAATGGCCTCATACTGTTGATTTCAATAATTGTACTTTCAATATGTGTTTTGGTTTTTTAAAAATAAAATGTTTATAGTCCAAAGACAATAGCTACCTAAACAACTGCAATATCACATAGATATTAACTTACAATCACATGTTTAGTATTTTTTTTATAACATATCAATACAATCATAACCACAAAATTATTTAACATGCTGCATTAAAGGCATAAGCACATATGAACTAAAATATTTATATTTTCTAAATATTTCACTTCTGTATTGACCATGAATAGATGAACAGTGTAAAACAAACCTTACACAATAGACATTTTATTGTACATGTCAGCAAGCAACATTTTAAATTTAAATTAAATAATATTAATTAACTACTGAAAAGTCAATTATACCATGTCTTTCCAAAGGTGTGCTTATGTCATATAAACAATATATACTATAGTAACATATAGCATTTAAAATATTTTTTTTTTACTATGATGATATTTTTATAAAATCTCTGTATTTTATAATGCAATAAACATTAATATTTCTGATATACAGCAAAGTGACTTTCTACTCTTTATAAAATACAGATAGGTATGCCAATTGTAAATTAAATGAATACTCTTTTAATAATTTTAATAGTTTTGTGTTTGATTATACTTTAAATTTCTTGTCCATTTCTTACCTTAAAAAATCTTCGTGATGGATTTCGATGTACAACCAAGGGGAAAAGCTATACGCTTATGGCTATAACATAACATACAGCGCTATAACTTCTCCCGTTCAGTTATACAGCAGTAAAAGTACACCTTAATTAATTCACTTAAAATTAAAGATGAATTATTTCTATAGCTTATTTATTTTAAGAGCAATACTTAAATATAGTCACCTAATAAGTCTCGGCGAATAATATAAGTTACTTTTGCCTACTGCAACAACCATAGATATTATAAGTAGTAGCTTAGTAGAGATAAGAATACATACGTAATTATTATACAAATAGTAAATTAGTTATCAATTTTGAACATTTAAACATAATAATTTATAATTTAACATTCCAGTGCAACTTTATTTCATAACAAGTTATACTTACTGTAAGCGCCACACAATACGATTGATCACAAAATGGATACCATATTTCAAAAAACCGAACGCTATTAAAAACAAATAAAAAATAGCCTTTTATAACTTAATCTGTCTATATTATAGATAATAACGATTATTTATCAATTTTTAAGATTTCAATCAAACAATTTGCAAATTGTCTCACAATATTTAGATCATTATAAGCGTAGCCACTACACTCCGTCCATTTTGTTTCTCTTTGCAACTTGAGATTTGAGACTGCGAACAGTGTTGCCAGAATACGAAAGTATTTAATTTAGTCCTCTTAAATAGATACATTAAGGTGATATTACATTTTGGTTATAGATTTGTTTTCGCCTTTCAAGTTTTTTCTATTTGGTTAGGTTGGCAGATACTACATATTGTTAACAGTTTTGCTTAATACTATAGCAAACTTATTAGTTAGAGAAAAGGAGAATATAGAGTTCAGACCAAAGAAATGAAAATTGTCATTGTCATCAAGGCAAATGATTGTATAACATTATTTCTTTATTAATAGTATTCTAGAGAATTAGTGGTAGTGGTAGAAATATTTTATTCTGTAGCCCATTACAAGTTAATGTTAACTTTTAGGTGCTACCAACCATGCTCTATAAATAGTTACTAAGTTATTAAAAAAATTCTATTGACGTGGTCGTATTACACTGTATATATTTCTTATGAAAGTTTTTTTTGCAACAAAAATATATCCTATATTTTAAAATATCAATGAAAGAACAAAAGAACAAAAGATTTTTTGTTTATATTTTAAATTAGTTATTCAGAATTATATGATGCAATTCTTTGCCTGTGACAAGTGTAATATTTTTACTATATTTAAATATATTTTAGTCTAACAATTAAATAATTTCGTGGCGCAACGGCTCGAAGTGTGACTGTAAAACCGACTGGTCATGGGTTCGATCCCCACTCGAGGAGGATTTACTTAAATTCATATTTTCATTTCTTCGCTCTGGTGTCGAGCTAAGCGCGGCGTTGAGTCTTGCCACTCAACAAGCAATGCCTCCATAATTCGGCAGAAAGTGGGGAACAGAGTGTCGTAACACTAGGTTCCCTCTGCCTATCCTGCTGTGTGTGGGATACAGCGTGAAGCTAATGAAAAAATAAATATTCAATAATACAATAGTACAAATGATTGGCTTAGTGGTCTGGCTGGTTTCGAGGAGGCGTGGGTTAGAGTCTCGTATGTTTAAATTTTTATACGTTTTCTAAATAAATATGCTTATGAGTAGTTCTTCAAAACATGCAAATTTCAAGCTTCTAATATTTTCTCATCAATGGTAAAATATTTAAAAAAAACAGCTTATAATATCATATTAAATGCTTAAACAAAAAATAAACAAGTACAAGTTTAATGATTAAGTATTTACAAAATATATTATAAAAAAAAACCTTAAAAAAATGTTTTACGTGTTGTTTTGGTGTATTCTTAGCTAACTTCTTTTGAAAAATATTAGTAATTAAATTATATTATTACTTACTTATTTAGAAGTGGAATAATACTTTTAAAAATGGTTAAAATATTTTATTAATTATTTTTAAACGTATAAAAATTTTAAATAGAGTGAGACTTGAACCCGGACTTACACCCAGGAGGCGCGCGACTCCTAAGTGTATAACACTTTAAAAATGTCAAAACAATTTTTTTTATTTGCCACTTTCAGTGAAATAAGTCTATACTTAAAAAAAATTACTTATTATTTAAGTTTAAAAATATAAACCACAAAAAATATTATAAAATTGATCACTCGAGTTTTTATTTTAAAAATTGTCATGTATGATGGTGGTGACGACTCCAACGAAGCTTTAGAACGTAGAGATGAGTTGAAAAATTGCATGTTGTTGATGAAATTACATTCTCCCAATTCCATCAATCGTCATTGATATTAAAAAAAAAATCAGCTTCACACTGTATCACGCAATAATACTAATTGATATTTTTATTTAATACTTTTGGATTATAAATGTTTTAGTGATCGTTAATATATACCTATGTTAATATTATGAACAAAGTTTGTAATCAGCACATTTCATGTGCTTTGAATGAGTTTTTGACAAAGTTCCAACATGTTTTATGATAAATTCATCATTATTATTATAGCCACGTCATTGCCATTAAAAATGGTAAAAGAAGGCAATGATGCTACTTAAAGTCAATGATTTTATATGAAAAATAACAGAGAGAGCTCTGCTCTTTGCATATTTCACCTCGTCCACTGTCACCACTCTGCAATCACTTTATATATGTACTACTATCACGCGGGGGTTTCTCATCTTTTTTCGTGACCTTTTTCCATCAATATTTTAATTAATCAACCGAAGCCAGGCAACCGAAATCTTCTCCTTTTTGGTGGTTAAAAGAAACCCGGTGTTTATATTTTGTTAGCCCCGCAGATCATTCTTGGGATACATCTGCTCTCCCTAACGAGTGTTTGAGATGTATAAGAGCTGATGTTATGGTTGGGTTTAACGGCCATACACAGCTGACTCCGATACACGGCCATACTTCACATAGGAGATGTATTCATTCCCCCAACGCCAATGCTTTTTCGATTCTGAACGTTTCACCGATCTTAAGACGAACATGTTCAGCTGGTTTGGGGACGTCGAATGAATAAGAAAGAATGGCAAAAAAAATATGGAAAAACGAGTGGTAAGAGAGGTAGGAGACTTCGGTTGGCCTGCGATAACATAGAATCAAAGATACTGGAGAAAGTTCACGTAAAAAGCATGAGGACTCCCTGGAGGGCATGTCTGAAGAGGTTTATGACAGTAGACGAGATGAAAGAGGTATGCAGAGACCGTAGCGTTTGGCTCTCTGTTCTCTTTGACTACCACGCTAGAGATACAGCGTAAATCTAAGTAAGTAATTAATTAACTTCAATTATTTTTTTTTATTTTCCTTCTGATTCGTATCATTATTCGCAATAATTGTCATTGTACGTGTCAATACATTTATAGTGATTTTTTTTTAATAAATACGGATAATTCATTAAATGTGCACTATAATGTTCAAGCTTATATTATATTATATCATAGCAAAACTTCATCTCTGAACAATAAATAAAAATTTAGGAGAACTGCCATTATGACAATTTGTCAATTGACACAGCGCGCGGTGTTGCTTATAAAGCTTGTTAAATTGAATTCATATTTAGCAGATTTCATTCTCGGCGTTGTGTTGTTTTGGCAGCGTAAATAAAACTAAACCTCAATACTTCGTATATTCATTCCATTTTACACCATTTGATTAAGTTTTTTACGCTATTCGTTCATTATATCTTAGAGCAGATTTTATAAACAGCATAAATGATGAAGTTAGTGGATCAGGTTGTGAGGAGTTTTAAGGTAGCAAAAGTGTTTCGAGAAAATACAGACAAAATAAATAGTATAGATTTTTCTCCCACTGGTGAAACTTTGATATCTTGTAGTGAAGATGATCAGATTGTAATTTACGATTGCGAAAAAGGAACTCAAATGATAACTGTAAATAGCAAAAAATATGGTGTAGACTTAATACATTTTACACATGCTAAAAATACCGCAATACATAGTTCTACAAAAGTTGACGATACAATACGATATTTATCACTCCATGACAATAAATATATTAGATATTTTCCTGGGCATACAAAGAAAGTTGTTACTCTTTGCCTCTCACCTGTTGAAGATACTTTTTTATCGGGATCGCTGGATAAAACTTTGCGCCTTTGGGATTTACGTTCACCAAATTGTCAAGGCTTGATGCACCTATCAGGACGACCCGTTGCAGCATATGACCCTGAGGGTCTTATATTTGCTGCGGGTGTAAACTCTGAGAGCATAAAGTTATATGATTTGCGTTCTTTTGATAAGGGTCCTTTTGTTACATTTAAATTGAATCAAGAAAAAGAGTGTGACTGGACAGGACTTAAATTTTCACGAGATGGTAAAACAATGTTAATAAGTACAAATGGTTCTATAATACGGCTTGTAGATGCCTACCATGGAACCCCACTTCAAACATTTACTGGACATCTTAACAACAAAGGGATTCCTATCGAGGCATCATTCAGTCCTGATTCACAATATATATTTAGTGGATCAACAGATGGAAGAGTGCATGTTTGGAATGCTGATACTGGTTACAAAGTGTGTGTCTTAAATGGAGATCATCCAGCTCCTATACAGTGTGTTCAGTTCAATCCCAAATATATGTTACTTGCTTCAGCATGTACTAATATGGCTTTTTGGCTACCAACTATAGATGATGTTTAAATAATATAATATCAATAAAGAGTGGTCCCTTCTCTTTAGTGAATCAGTAGTACTTTTGTAAAACATTTCTACATGGTTGAAAATTTGATATTAATGTGAAAAACTGTTAGTACAACTAATGCAACAAGAATTGTTTATTAGTACAATGCCTTTTCAGGACAGCTTTTTTACTAATTACAATTTCTTTAAACAATTACAACCAGCAGTGCTATGAATATTTCTAAAAAGCAAAATTGAGATAATCTTCTCATTTTTTTATAAGTCTCTAAGATAAACTCCAAAGAAATGTTTATTCTTTTATTTGATAATATTATATCTGTAATATAATAAAAATCTTATAGACATTATTGTTAATTGCCTTAAGTAAAGAAACATAAACATCTAAAATATTTTAAAGATAGAGACAAATCACAAAATAATACTGTTGTTTAATTTATTTCTATATGACAATTAATTGTTGTGAAGAACTAAAACAAAACATACTATTTAAGTTAACTTTAAACCAACCATATTCCATAAGGTCTCAAGCTCTAAGATCTATTGTGTAAGCAAAATTAAAAACATGATCTATAATGATTAATAATGTTGTTATTATTTTGAATAATATTTTTCTTATAATGCCTAATTATATAATCTTTCTTTTAACTAAGAATTTAATTTTATACAAATATTTGTGTAATACTGATCATATGTGGTACATTTATTTGCAGAGGATATATTTATATTATAAAGGCATAATTCTGGTCTGGTAGATAGAATGCAGCATTGGGTTGTTCCATCTAACAGACTATTGCATTGCTATTGGTTGTCCTAATTACAAATTATGTTTTCGTATCCCATTCTCACAAATATTGATTATGTAGATTGCAGTTGTCCTAAAAACAAGTTATTTAAATATATGTGAATTGGATACTGAATGCAACTTATTAAAGTTGATAAACTTTTATAAGTTGCATGTTATGTTTGCTAATATATGCAATGAGCTACAATTATTAGTTTGTAATAGTTTTTATCTGTAATATTATAAAAATAAATTTCCATTCGGATTTTTTCTTTTATTTTTAGTGCAAGTTCATTGAAAGTAGGTAATATAATTCTCTTAATAAATAGTATTAATAGACTGACAACACAGTGTTTCTATAAGGTTTGTTTTGAGGTACGAATTACGAAACTTCGGTTGTAAGAAACTCAATCATCAATATCATGTCACCTTTCACCTAGAGAATCTTGATAGAAAAATAAAATATATTAATATCTTATTTGTTTTACTTCATATAACAAGCATCATACAATTCATATACCTACCAAGTCTCAAGTGTTTATTTAGCCCTAAATTACTTAAAATTTCGGAATAGAGCGGCTAATGTGCTGTGGCTATGGTATGTAGAAATTGGACATTGTGGAATTATGGTTACGGTACGCCCACAATATTATTGTCAATACAATGTTAACAATCAATACAATGTTGACAGTAATCAATACAATGTTGACAATAATATTACTCGATGTATGGCCCCATATACTATCCAATACTATTGACAATATTTCATTGGAAAATCTGACGCAGTCGCTCAATAGCTTTATTTATATGTTTAATTGTTAAAACTAAAATAGCACGAGGAAAAAAGGCGACGGAAGGCCAAGCACGTGGAGATTGAGCGGAGCGCAGTGCCTCAAAAGGAAAAAAGTTACGGCAGAGGAATACCAAAACAATCTGTAACAAGCCAAAAAACAATGCAAAAAGTTTTACTTCCCACCAACACTACAGAAACCACTACAAAAACTTATAAGAAAGGATAGACTTACTAGAGCAGAGAGAAGACAAGTTACAATTTCTTTACATGACTTGTCAGCAAACCATGCCATGTAACATATGCAAAACGTATTCCTAAATGTAAGAAAAACTATTAAAAATAACTTTGCAACCCACAAGAACATTATGTCAACCTTTGAACTCGGAAACGAAGATTTGAAGTATTATTTAGAGACGAGAAAGCCGCCATACATGGCAATAATAAATTGGAATACCTAAGGGGTAATTTACCTAAGTCCCCATATGGTGATTTACAGCGGGAAAGATGGCGTTGTATACAGGGATGAAAAGTCAACAGGAGAAAATTCCCCACCCAGGTACACAACATCTTTGCACAACCTAATCCGTGGGTGGTAAATAATTTTTATCCCGATAGTAATCTTATAGCAACTACAACTACTGAGGCAACCGAGGCAGAGCGAGAGGAGTATAATCACTTTTAGATGCACCAGGGACGCAGAAATCAAAGCACGTACAATCGTCTCTATTCTGGTAAACAGTATAGCAGAAAAGCCCGACTTATCGTAGATGAAGCCTTAAAAAACCATTTTGGAATAATTATAGTGGCGGCCATATATGGCTGGTGCAGACACAAGCAGAAAGAACGGACCTTAGCAGAAAAGAATCAACCGTCAACGAATCTCAGGGACTAACATAGGACTCTGTAGTAATCATCCAAACTAAAGCTAAAGTAACAACACCCTACACGACAGCATATCACACGCTGTCGTCGCTTTAGCAAACCATACAAAAGGATGCATTTACTATACTGACGACGTGGAAGATGCTATCGGCAGGTTCATTCGCCGGGTAAGTGTAGGTTCCGTGGCTAATGTAGTGGAATAATGTTGAAAGAGAGCTGATCAAGAGTTTGATGTTCAAAATGGCTATTTCCTACAGAGATGAGGACGCAATAAAAATATTACGTAACCAACTAACTGCACCGCAATGAACATGATTACCGACCACAAAACTCGAATATTGAAAAAAGGGGAACGCTGACCATTACAAATATAAATGTTAATTTCACATTTTAAAACGAAACCAACAACAACAACAACTTTAACCAAGAATAAAAAGGCACGGACAACAAAGGTCTGCGACTAACAACTCATATAAAAAAATAAAATAAAATAGCTAGGATGACATAACCCGTTATTTAAATTATTAAATTTAGCTACTTACAAAAAAGACAATAAAAAAAAGATTGATCAAAGACTTAATGAGAAAAAAGACTTACTTTAATAATTTTAAATATTATTAATGAACCACAACTAACCTGTCCTTTCGTCACCTAAGATCACAAAGGATGACTAAACGTGACAAGTTGTGGGTTTAATGTCCGCTCGAGGAAATGAAATATAACATTTCCATTTCTTCGCTCTGGTTTCGAGGCAGGGTGCAGCGTTGAGTTCCGCGCACTGTACACGCAATGCTTGCAGATTAGGGGATGATTAAAAAAAATAAATGAGGATGAGAGAAGCCGCTTTCAAAAAATATTAAGTTTATTATTGACAATAACCCTGCCTCTTCTCGATATTGCCGTAACAAAGGCAGAATTTTTAGAAATGTACAACAATATCGAAAAACCGGCCACAACACACAATATTATTGACATCACGCATTTTATTGACAATATTATTGTATGTGTTGTGCCATGTTTACTATATTTTAATATCTATCATGTGTGCTTTTAATACAGTAAAGCAATATGTTCGGCTAGCCACACACACACACACACACACAAACAATATTATTGGCGACAATATTGTTCGATATATGGCCCCGCATACTACACAATATTATTGATAATATTTCGTAATAAAATCTGACATAGTCCCTCCTTAGCTTTATGTATATGCATACGTGTTAAATCTAAAATAGTCAGAAAGAAAAAAACCCTCGCTTTAGTTGTTGCATTTAATTTATTTACAAAGAAAAGATAATCCGCAACTAACCGCATACATACAGTTTTATTGCCAATTCTAAACTATATTTACAATAATAATGTGTGTGCATTACACAATAATACAAAAAATACGTTCAAAAATACATTCATCCAGGGCGCTAAGTGAGAGTGATTTAAAAACAGCTTATGTCATGTGTCATTATCACATTTTTTAAACTTAATATAATGTGAAATTGACTTTCAGATGTCTGTGGTTTCATGAGTTTTAAATATTTTTACATTACGCGATTTTGATACTATGAGTTAGGGTATCACGAGATGAATATATCCTACTGGAAGACAAAGAATCTTCACATTTTTAAAATAAAAACGATAGTCTTTTAATGTGCATATATCACAATGGAATCGGGAAATCCTGCTGCTACGGACGAATACAAAGATGCTTTTAGTTACATAAATGAACGGCCAGTAGATGATATATCTCTAGAATTCTTCTATAAACCTCACACCATAACCTTATTAGCAGTGTCTATAGCTTCTGTCATTTACACTGCATTCGTCAGGTATAGTGTGAATTTAATATTATTAACTCACTTTTACTCTTATTTGAAAATTAGTCTATTGTGTACGATGTTAAAAATTATTCAACTAACTATAACCTTTTTAAAATATTAGATGGCTTTATAAAAAATATATTTGTTCTTGTATACAATATTTGGTGTGAGATTGTTCAACTGAAGTTAGATATATATTTATCTAATAAAGGTCTACTTTTCAAAAGTTGATTTATATATTTTTTCCACAGAGATGAAAGTAACACACAAGAGAACATTTGGTCAGGAATTTGCTGTGTAATTTTTTTCTTCTTAATTGTATCAGTACTTACATTTCCTAATGGCCCATTTACAAGACCACATCCAGCTGTTTGGAGAATTGTATTTGGCATGTCTGTTCTCTATTTACTAGCATTATTATTCCTCTTGTTCCAAAGTTATTCGACAGTTTATGAAATAATGTATTGGATTGACCCTAACTTGCGCAATTTTCACATAGATATGGATAAGGTAAGCATAATCATGTATTCTTTGATCCTTTTCTTTAACCATCTAATTTTAAATTTAATGGCCACTTACTTACTCTTTATACAACAACAACATATGAAAGTAGGCTGAAAATGTTCCCTATAAGAAATATAGCAGCTTTATTGTACATATGGTATATTCTTTTTTATTAACTATTGAGTTGTGGAGTTTGAGTATAACAGGTGTATTTCTTGCTGGCTCTTCTCAGCAGAACTTCGGATGGTGACTGTTGTGTTCATTTGAAAATTTGAAAGTTCTTGTATAAGTTTGAAACTTTTAATACAACACATTTTTCACATTAACTTATATATTTATAAAATTATTACATACTTTAACATTTAATTTTATGTTGCAATGGCTTTAATTTCTGATTTTGGTTAAATTATCATTATTTATCATTTTACATTTTTGATTAAACATGTATGAGTTTTTAAAAAAAAAATGTAACTTTACATACTTGTATATGTATATGAGTGATTCTATGATAAGAGGTTTTAAGTCCATAGAGAATTTGGCCAAGGAGAAAAGTTGCAGTTTTTTCATTAAACACTTATATTACGATTTTTGTCCTGTTTATGCATTTATTCATGCAAAGGCAAGTCAGTTTACATAAATTTTATTACTTTTTAGGGTAAATACATTGGGTAGGTAGGGTAGAGACACCATAGATACTTATTTGGCTTGGGGAGAGAATTTATATGAATAAAAGTAACAAAATTATAAAAATCTATTTTAATTACACAATGTAAATAACATAGAATCAGACTATCATTTAATAATCGTATAAACATTAACAGACTATTATTTCAGTCTTCACAATAATATATGAAATTAACATGGCATTGTAAAATCAAATTAATTGCTTCGCGCTGTATTCCGCACACAGCAGCGTAGGCAGAGAGAACCTAGTGTTAAGGCACTCTATTCTGCACTTTCAGCCGAATTCTGGAGGCATTGCGTATTGAGTGGCGGAACTCAGTGCCCCTCGTTGCCACGACGCCAGAGCGCAGAAATGGAAATATACATTTAAATAAATATTTCATCTCCTCGAGTGGGGATCGAACCCACAGCCACTTTACACACAGGCACAAGGCTTTACACAAGGCTTTACAGACACACTTCGTGTCGTTAGGCTTTCCTAATCTTTGTAAGCTTTTTATTACATGCTAATTTAGACATAAGTTGTATGTCTCCCCTGGTAAGACAGTTACCAGGGGAGGGACGTGTTCATAATAAATGTGATTGAATTAATTGACTTAAGAAAGGTTTCAGTACATTATGTATCACACTTTAACTATTACATTATTAATATAACAAATCAGACCAGTAAATAGATACAAATAAATTAAATGAATAATATAACTTTTATGACTTACCAGGGGAGAGATACAATGACCTCACGAAAGTACTACTTTCTACCAATGAGTCGCAATATTTAACAAATACCGGGGCTCTTAACGGCTCACGTGTTTTGTATTGCTAATTTCGCGTCGATAGATGACCTTGAATGATATTTGGAATATGGTCGTTTTATATTTGTGTTTGTAGTAGCATTGTGAAATTTGCCAAGGTAGATATCCAAAATAAGTGGGACAAAAGTAAAGCTTAAAAAATATTGAAAACAAATAAATATTGTTCTATTTTTCCTTAACAAAACTTAATATATTTATTGAAATTTGTATTTAACAAACTTTAATTTATTTACTGATACAAACAAGGTATGTATCGTTTTCAAATCAAACTGAAACAGACAGAGAGACATGCCAGGGTAGACACTCTTTAAGACTTTATAAGGAATCTCAAAAAAATATACATTAATTAAATGTTTAATCGTGACGATATTTAATAAAGCATATTCAGGTGACGTGTTTCATAGCAAAAAATAACAACTTATAGAATAAATGCTATAGTTCAAACTGATGGCCGCACTGGTTACCTCTTATCGTACAATTACCCATAAACATAGATATATATTTGACATAACATAACAATGTTTCATTGCAATCTTAATTTGTTACAGGAATATGCAGTTAATTGTTCTGACCTTAGTTTACCTAGAATTTGGTCCCATGTTGATGTTTTTGCTTGGGGCCACTTTTTGGGATGGATGTTTAAAGCAATACTCTTCAGGCATACTGGTCTGTTATGGGCAATATCAATTATGTGGGAAATAACAGAAATTGCATTTGCTCATTTACTACCAAACTTTTTGGAATGTTGGTGGGATTCTGTTATATTAGATGTCCTTGTCTGTAATGGCTTAGGTATATGGTGTGGTCTTAAGATATGTAAGGTACTGGAAATGAGAGAATATAAGTGGGTCAGTATTAGGTAAGTTGCAGTTGATATAGATTAGTTTTGGTTATCAAAACTGAATTGATTTTGCGATATATTCACAAGAAAATGAAAACTACATTAATAAACACAATTATATTTTTAATAGCAAATATGTATTAAACTGTCATATGTTGATGCTAATTTATATTAATAAAGTATAATAAGTAGAGGCCAGTTATGGCACAGGGGCACAAAGTATAACTGTAAAATTGACTGGTTGTGGAATCGATCCCTACTTAACGAAATGAAATATTTATATATATTTATATTTGCTTTGGTGTCGAAGTAAAGCACGGTGTTCCCACCACTCAACACGCAATGACTCCAGAATTTGGCAGAAAATGGAGAATGGATTGTCTTAACACTAGGTTTCCTCTGCCTACCCTGCTGCATGCAGGATACAGTATAAAGCTGATGAAATTTTAATTTATTTATTACTACTACTACTTGCATCACGCTTTTTCCCAGCAGAGCAGTCAGAGAGAACTTAGCGCCTTACGATACGGTCTCTACATACCTCTTTTGTCTCGTCCACTGTCATCAACCTTTTCATACATGCTTTATAGGACCCCCCGGAGTCCTTTTACTTTTTACGTTCTTCTTCCAGTATCTTTGATATTGTATTTTCGAAGGTCATCAGAGGTCTTTCCTTACTTTACTTACCACTCAGGCTTCCATCATAAATCTTTTTTTTCATTCTTTCATAACTTATACGTTCGATGTGAACAAACCAGCTGAGCACGTTCTTCGTCATTCTCAAAGTTTCATCCTCGTTAGTACCTGCCAATCTGTGTACCTCGTCATTGTGGATTCGATCAGCTAAACTGACTCCGCATATTCTACGAAGAGATCACATCTCCACGGTATTCATCTTCCTTCCATTCTTCTTCTGTAATAGAATTACGCTGCCGTATAACAGTGTCCAAAAGTGCATTGTGTACTGCTAAACACGCAGCTAAGGCTCCGGTACACCTGTCACTGGCAACAATACGCCTTTCCACATCCATCTCGAATCTTCCATCTCTACTAACCATACTTCCCAAGTATACTTCATTTCACTTCATTCACTTGTTCTAATATCTTACCATTTACACTGATCTTGCATTTCGTCCTTTCTTCATCTCGTTCAAAAACCAGAACTTTTGTCGCTTTCATATTCAGGCTTAGACCATTATTTTCACACTCTTCTTTTAGAGTGGTGGACTTATGTCTGTAACTCGCATTCTGATGATGCAATAAGCATCATCTGCATACAGCAGGCAATTCACATTCAAGTCACCTACTTTCACTCCCATATCACTTCGTTTAATTAATTTATAATAACTAAACATTTAAGTTTTTATTGACTTTTATGGTTTTTTTCAATATGTTATATTTTTTATATTGAAGTGAAAGAGTGGGCCGGCCTATTTCAAAATAGTCTCGTGCCCACCTCAGAAATTGTACTTACAATAAAATTTACCCCCAAAAACTAAAAAGAACAACATTTACACTAACATATCTTATTCAAATCTGAAGTCCCAGAAAATATATCAGAAGCAGAAAATATATATGCTAATATATGTGATGACTGAATGTACAATATGATTTTTGTTTTTTTAGAGATATATCCTCTACAACAGGTAAAATAAAAAGAGCCATTTTGCAATTTACTCCAGTCTATTGGACACCTGTAAGATGGCTAGATCCAACATGTACTTATATGAGATTTTTTGCACTGAGTCAACTTGTTGTGTTTTGGCAAATATCAGAATTAAACACATTCTTCTTAAAACATATCTTTGAAATGCCGCCATCTCACCCGCTGGTTATTGCAAGACTATGTTTGATTGGAGTAATTGTTGCACCTTCAGTAAGGTTGGTATTATTAATTTTAAATAATTTTAATACGTGATTTCAATTTTTTATAATAAGTGATTAATACTCACGTGTTTCTTTCTAATACTTTAATATAAAAAAAAATATATTTTCATTTCAACTTTTGAAGAATTCAATTTGTTTTGTATAAAGAAACATTTTTTTTTAAATTCACAGCTATTAAAAAAAATCATAATACAACATTTGATTGCGATGATGCGATGAAAGGGCATTAAATAATATAATTCATATATTATATAATAATTGTTTATATTTAAACACCAATTGCTTATTAATATTTAATTATAACATTAAAGAACAAACATGAAGGGACCTCTTAGATTTTCTGAAACAGCTCGAATGATGGTTATGGCAGTTCGCAAAAACTTAGTGCGTTTTTGGGTTCCACGTTATCTTCGTTCTGGAAATTTCAACCTGCGGAACAAGCCCAGTGGACGGCCGGTGACCCAACTTGATAATGAAGATTTGAAAGCTATTGCGGAAACAAATCCATCACAAACCACCTCTGAGTTAGCTGTAGGATGCGGTATTAGTTATAAATCTGTTTGAATCCACTTCAAGTAATTTGAGAAGATTATAATATAAGAATATATAATTCGAGGTTCGAGTACCGCTGCATATTTTTTTTTATTTTCAAAAAATTTTCAAACGTTTCGTTTGCTATCTTATTTCAGGCAGTATTATACTTACGTAACGGATCCACGATGCAAACGTGTCGGCACACAATGTTGGGTGTATGGCGCCATTATGGTGACTGAATCAATGTTGTGCATCAAAAATGGCAAAGAACTGTTTGGACAGGCGCAAGTGTGCAATGTGGTTGTGTGGCTAGTCATACAGATCCTAGTCTCTATCGGTTGTGTATACGGAGTTGTGCTTTATCACGGATATTTTGAGGTAATACCGAAATCGCACTTGATGAAATATTATTTTCTAAATATATGTACATATGCTATACATTTAGTTTGAACGCTAAATTAACTACATTAAAATTGTTGCCGGTTATTGCCAAAAAGTTTTTAACAGAAATGTAAATATTTTTGCAATAGCTTAACTTATCTTTAACATTATTTGATATTGCAATTACGTATTGTTCCAGCTAAATAAAGAAGCTAATGTAAGTAGTCCCAAGAAAGAACAATAGGAAAAAATGTTTTCAGGTTAGTGTATGTTGTATTTCATAGTTTAATGTGAAAAGGTTAATAAACTTTATCAAAATATACATATTAAAGAAACATTCCATTATACTTTTCTCTTGCTTTTAGGAGCCACCCACAAAATACGTTACACGAGTTTCATATTCTTCTCTCATTTATTAGACAATATACATATGGAGGCGTCAGCGCTCCTTTTAAGGGAACAGTATATAGGATAAAATGTTTTAAACCCATACTTAAAGAAATGAATGATGCCTCAACAGTTCAGACGTAGGATTATTTTTAATTTCACGATTTTTATTGATACTTGTATTTCGTATGACGCAGTTACGCATAGATACCAATAACGTAAACATATACTGCTACAAAATTACCACTAAAGCTTAAATAACTTTGCATTTTGCCGCCAAAACCTACGACTCGATTTCAGGATGAGGCGTATGCGGCGGTTTCCCTTTGATAGATTTATGGCTTCGCGTGTCGTTCTTGACAAATGGCGTTTTATTTTATAACAATATTTTTATTATTCTGATTGAAAAAATAACACTTTTTCATTTTAGGAATTTCTATTTAAATTGTATTAGGCTTTTATAGAATAGATATAACTGTAGTTTCATTTAAAGTGGTGCTGACAAAAACATTGTATAATGTAAAGTCACGTATTTTCGAATGGGGTAATAAACTACGTAGCATTTTAAAATATATATAATTTCGAAACTGATATTATATTTTTAAGCGGGTTCAAACCCCGCGTTCAATTTTTTTTACATTTTCTAAATAAATATTTTTCTTCTCTAAATGTGGAGTATAACTTTAAAAATATTACAAATATAATAACAGTTCCGTAATTATATATTATATTTTAAAATGCTGCGCAGTTTGGTACCCCTACACACTTTGTTACTTAATGTCATACTTAATACTTCGTCGAATCCGCTTAACGTGTGACGTAATTTATAGATGGCCTTAGTTACATTAAACTATACCGCATCACTAATTATGTCTTGATATTTACTTATTTGCTTCTTGTGTCTAACTTCTCATTTCTATTTCTTTAACCGGCGTTCTGCGCATATTTAATCAGTGACTTAGTCTTTAGAAATTGACTTTATTTGTTTCAGATTAATAAGAAGATAAAATATTACTTTTAGCTAATTTATAACATGATGCTAAAGTGCGACCGTGGAACAGAAAAAAAAACAACCCGTTATTATCTGCATTTTATAGCTCACGTGTACTGTGGATGTCGACGGTCGCCCTATAATATGGGGCTAGTCGTAGCTCAGGAGCACAAGCGCGTGAATGTGACTGCGACAGGTTGTGGGTTCCATTCTCACTCGAGGAAATTAAATATTTAATATTTTCATTTTTTCGCTCTGGTATTGAGGCAAATCACGACGTTATTTCTGTCACTCAAGATGCCTTGACAATACGGCGGAAAATGAGGAACGGAGTGTCTTAACACGAGGTTCCATCTACCTACCCTGCTGTGTGTAAAAAATCAATAATTTGAAACGAATACTAGAAAACTTAACTTTGTAATAATAGAAGTATTACAAAGGTAAGTTTTACTATAGTTTCATAGGTATGTTAAAAAAATTATGCGTAAAAAGATATAACGGTGTCTACAAAAAATCATTTTTATGGAGCGGACTAAAGCTACTTACTCTAGTAAAATATTAAACACCAAATATTATTTATTACTTCAACACTAGTTACCTCGTATTTTTTAAACGCTTTCGGGAATGGCGTGGTGGGTGACCTTCTACAACGCTCCATCCTGCTTGTTTAAGTATTGGTGCTTGTGGCCAAGGTTTCCAGTTACCTGGTGCCAGATTTATCTTGGGGAAAAAGCGGTACATAGACATTTATTATGTGATACATAGCAATATAAAATGTTTTATTTTATGGAAAAACGTCCCTATACTTAAAATAATAACTGTTTGTTTACTCCGTATCTAAGATAGTTCAATCCTTTGTATAAGTATCTTTGTAATTGTTAATAAGTAATTAAGCAATTAGAAAGGATTGGTCTCAGTGCACGGAATGTCCCACAAAAAGCAAAAATATAACTGTCCCGATCGGGACATTATTTTGGGCTAAAAATAGAGAAATATTTTGTAACGCTGGTCGGAGCCACAGTCGGACACCACGTCTACCGCTACGTTGTAGTTATTTCCTATTTTAAATAGTTAATAATTTACATTTACGTAAATATTGCTCATTGAATATTGTAAGTTTGTATATGAATAAATTTAGACATTATGAATATTAAATCTTCCAAATATTTCTAAATTAAATGCATATTAATTAGTATATAATAACTACACTGACAAATATTTGCAAAAGGAACAGATGGCTTATGAGAACAATGGAACCAAAAACGTTAATTTTCTAATATGCAAACTGATAAAAGTTGTCTAACATGAAAAACATGAAAGGTGCGTGAAAATAAAAATCTTGACACGCAAGCAAGAGTTATTTTTTTATATCTATATTATCTTTTAAAGGTCTTTTAAGTGCTAAAAATATTGCAATGTTTGATTGCAACACCACTTTGTCTAGTATAGGTGGTTTGTGGTAGATATTGGGTATAATATTTTGTCAATTGTAGTGAATTATTTATACATTCATGTCCGTTACTTAATATTATAAGGAATTTAAAACAATATGAACGCCCCCAAGTAAAGTCGATATTGATTTTATGTATTTTGTGGTGTTATTAATTGTGCAATGTGTTTTAAAGTATTTATGTTCGTGTATGACTGAACCTACAACTATATAGACCAATTATTGTAGGAAATAAATGTAATAAATGTTATTAGAAAACAATATATATTTTTTAAATTGAGTAGAATCTTTCATATTTAAATAAAAGGCGTTGACATCTTCTCTTATTTATACAGATAAAAACGTATAATAAGCTTAAATTTGGTACCCCACTTGATATTGTAAAGCTAAAAATCTATTAAGTACTATTTCTCTACCACTCTCTCTTTCTCTCTCTAGTACTGTTTTCATACGATATTGTGTGTAGTAGTACCGTAATATCAAAATTAGGCTTGTGTTTAAAGACTGCCCAAAAATATACCTATTTTACTACCAACAAATTTCGAAACGTTTACCAAAATGGATAAATAGTCACCAAATTAGGTTTCCCAAAATATTAGTGAATAAATCCAATTTTACTTATTATTGACTCTCTTTAAAATTTACTTTAGATTAAATATTTTATATTGTCATTAAATATACTTTTTCGTTATTGTAAAATCAAGCTTCAAGCTGAGGGAACCTACTGTTAATGTTCCGTACTCCGTTCCCTCTTTCCTCCGAATTTCGAAAATTTTGAATTGAGCTATTGCGTGTTAAGTGGCGGAATTCAACAAATTCTAAAAGTATAGCATATTACGATCCAAAATAAATAAACAAACATAATAATTACACACATTGTACAAATATTATTTTTGTTTCCTAAAACAGATAAATAGCTACTAAATATTGTCTTGTACAAAATAAATATTACTACCAAAACCCTTACTCCAAATTAATTTGACGTCATCCAAAATAAATAATTTGTTCATTTGTAAATCTGTTAATCTAAAGTTTGCAATGAAAATAAAACATATTTTCATTTTGCTTTTGATGTTTTTATTTTACAGCAATATTAAGGTGGTTGACGCAAGAGAAAAAGTTTGTGACAGTAACGCTGCGGTTGTGCTTTTGATCCCAACTCGGGGGAATAAATTGTCAATTATTAATATTTTCATGTGGTGCGTAGTGGGCACGGACTATCTAAATTAGTCAAACTAATTTGGAGTGAGATTTTCGAGATTCATATAGTTTTTTGTGTAATTACTTTTACTCTCTCTACCATTTTATCTGTTTTGGAAAATAAAAATAATATTTGTACAATGTGTGTAATTATTATAATATTTGTTTATTTATATAATATGATATAGGCCCTATTTATATAGTCAACTTTTTTTTTTTGGAGTTTTTATTATACTTGGTACTTAGGCTTAGTCTTAAAAATATTATTGGTCATCGTCTAAATTATCTCCTAAAAATAATCATATATCATTAAAAACAGTTTAAAAAAATAATAATACATTCCAATATACGATTAAAAAGTGAATAATTTATTGTGGTGTTTCGAAATTCTCTACGATATGTAAAAAACATAATCCTCATGTTATTTTTAATAACGATCTTATTTGTAAATAAGTATAATAGAAACATTTTTTAAAATGGAATAACTTGATAAGTACTCGTAGTTTATACAGAATCGTAATTTTAAATAAATTAATATCGACCTTTCTACTTGGGGACGTCACAGCAAGTAAGTTTGGTTGTTGTACGAGAGTGATTTATTAGAGCCCATTCAGTTGTGTTGATAAATAAATAAATGTTTGTCTAAATTATAAAATTGTTGCTAAATTATATTTTTAACATAAACACAATGGACTTCATACATTGTAAAATTAAGGAAAGATAATGTAATATAAACCTCAGAGCAATAGATATTCTGGGGCTTAAAAAATAAAATAGCAGTTACTAGATTGTGTAAATATAATTTTATTGTGGTCGTGAATAAAAATCTTAAAACATACAAATGTTTTTATTGTTAACTTTAAAAAAAAATACTATGAGTACCTTGTACCAATACTATACCTTATATAATGTTATACAATATATTATCTTAACTTAATATTACGCTTTGGAATGAAAAATACTTTTTAGAAAACAGCATGAAAATCCCGCTACGCATAAATTATCATGTTTAAAAAGTGGCAATTTGTCTCTTTCTCTTTTGAATACGATTACAATTTTTTTAATTTAAAATGATTAAAATGGTCGATTTGATAATACTAATGAATATAATGTATTATATTTATAAAATGGATAGCTGAAAACAATACAAACAAACACATATGACATGCGAATTAAGGCACCTAAAAAACAAATATTTCTGGCGATACGAACAAGGAGCGCGGATAATGCATATATTTGATAAAAAAAAAATTCCAATTCAATTATCATCAAAATATCAATTTATTATTCTGCTAAAGAATAATCACAGTTCACAAGTATTAAAACAAAAATAAGTGACAAAGTCAATACAATAATAGCGACAAGTAGAAGATATATTGATAACAATATGGATAACAGCGTGAAGACATCTAGATTGATAACAATTTTACTGATATTTTTGCGCAATGCTTTTAATCTTAAAAAATGAGAATTCGCAAACTCATAACTAATTAAAATGAAAAGGTTCAGGAAAACCAAAAAACAAAGTAAGGAAATATAAAGATACCATTTTATGGACAGTAATTTTAAAGGAAGCTTGAACTGATAACGCCTGTTTGATCGTCAGACAAGAATAAAGTTCTGTAAAATCTGAATCTATGCAAACCGTATAAAAATCGCAATGTTTTTACTAGTTTTTAAAAATTCAAAACTTTCTTTTCTATTAAGATTCGTTTACAGGCATCAAAATCCGCGGACAGTAAGGTGGACCAGTCGTGGCCGACCAGAAGCTGCAGATATCCGCGTAGATTTGGATATTTTTTTAACTATTTTCTTCCTAAGCGTACCAATAGCAAAAGTTCAGAAATTTAAAGTCACGACACACTGGCCGTATAATTGAAAAGAACTAGTAACCAACAGTTAACTTGTTAAGACGCTCCATTTCTTTTTAGAGATTCAAGTTCATAACTTAAAACTCTAGAATCGTTGTTACTGATGATGCAGAATAATAAATACTGTAAGTGTACAAACATATTGTTATTTACCAGGACTCTCGGTCTATTAACGGACATATTTTACATAACTGATTTGTCTATGCTAAACTTGTTATTACTTATTAACCGTTTTCAACTTGCATCACCCTGACGCAGTATCCTGCACATATCAAAGTAGACAGAGGGAACCTAGTGTTAAGACATTCCGCCCCTCATTTTTAATTCCTCGAGTGGGAATCGACCCCGCAACCTTACATGTTTACAATCACAATTTGTGACCATGCGCCTGGATAAAATCGGCTTAAATTAAAAACGGTGAGGAACTGAATAGTTTGTAAGGGTAATATATTCCATAATCAATTTATTTTAGGATTGCTAAGAATAGTTAATGAAGGAAACATCAAAATAATTCCATATTTTATTTATAACACAATACGAGATATTGCCTGCTTGATCTTATTGTTACATTATAGCCAAAGTATTTTTTTTGATTGCAGCCTATGTTTGTGATATTCTAATGTATAAGCTATAAAAAATATTACTGTAGTTTCATCCAAATTAGTTCAGTAGTTTTTTAATATTTACAATATTTTATATTTTTTAATTAGTAGTAAATTAAAATCTGTCTGTTTGTCTGTAATCTTATTTCACAATTTTTGTGCAATCGACATACATACTTCAAGATAGATTATTATTTAAGTAAAATTGTGTCGTTTTTTTTAGTTATTGTAAAAAAATCTTATGTAGATACATTAAAAAAACTGAGTTCCTAATACTCTTTTTAATTGTATGTAATTATTTACCAAATGTGATACATCTTTTAACTATTATGTAATAATGTTTTTATACTTTTGTTACAAAATGATCAATATAAATTTTATTATGGCAGAATTAAAATTTAGATATAATTAAAATATACATATTATATATAGAAGAAAAATAAAGAAAGCTGACCCCACAATCATGTGGGGCAAACAGCTACGAAGTGAGAAGGATTGTTAATTCTCAAATATCAATTAGTTGTCCAGAACAACAACCGCACGGGTAGAAAACATTTAAATCGAAATTTTTGAATTTTGGATTGATTAATAAACAATTTTGTAATTTATGAAGCAATTCTTTTATACGAAGTAAATCGTTGTGTCTAGATTCTTGTTTAAAGTAGGGCGCTAATTGTTCATCTGTGCCTAATCTCAAAAGCAATTCACTGAGTTCATCTAAATGCCTCTCCAGTTTATCACATTCTGTTTGAAAAATTTTTAGTTGATTACTTCTCTCTTCTTCCCGTTTTTTCAATAAACTTCTTTGCTGTTGGTAGAGAGCTACATACTCACATATTGTGTCTGTTTCGTTTTGCAATTGTAAAATTATATGTTCAAGCCTATGTTTTTCATCTGACAAGTTGGCAACTTCGTCCATGATATTCAAAAACCGTTCCTGAAGCTTTATCATTGCATCTTCCTTTTGTATGCATATGCCATCTATAGATTTTGTTCTGGATTCTGTTGGAACTTGCTGAAATGTCAATGGTGACATTTCTTCTTTACATTCTGGTTTGTGATCACAATGATTATGATTTTCTTCATGTAACAATTCACAATTGTCTGTTTGATCTAAGTATGATTTTATTTCCTTAGCATCATCAAGACATTTTTTGTTTTCCTCTTCTTTGATTCGGTACTCGTTTTGCAATCTTATCATTTCATCATCCTTAGCTTTTAATTTACTTTGCAATGTTTTCAGATTTTCTTCAACTTCTGCTAATTTTAGGGCTAACCCTTTATTGAGCTGCTTTTCATGTGTCAACTTCTCAGTCAAATCCAGTTTGTCTTTTCCCTGAAAACAAATAATTTTGAAAATATTCCTCAAGATTTCACACTAGGCTTCAATGCCCGTATAAAACATGTTAGTAATATCACGGATAGAGTTATTTCCATGTAAAAATATATATATAATATATATAAAAACAAACCATTTTGACTATAATTTGTTCCAGTTCTTCTATATTAAGCTTTAATTTTTTATTCTGTTCCGTTGCCCTTTGTGCCGCTAATTTATCACTACTTATATCTGCAGAAAGTTTCGTAATATCCACATTGTCATGATTACAAACATTTGCATTAGAAGTAATGTTATCTTTTTCTTGTTGTAGAATTTGGACTGTTTTAACGACTTCTGCATATTGTATTTGTAACTGATTGTATTTACTATTAGTTTCCTCAAGTTGGTCCTAAAATATGTTAATAAATAAAAATATTTATAATTAAAGAGTAAAACAAGTGAATTGTACAAATTTATTAGTAGTATAGTAATTATTAGTGTACTTTTTGTACTTTTAATCTAAAAAAACTTTTTAATATTCAGAATGTAAGTCATCCTGAAAAAGTCCAACTGAAATAGTCGACGGATGTAGTTCAAACGATGTACTCTGTATAGTATGGTCTGAACTTATATGGTTAATATCTCGGCCATTACCATATTATTAGCCATATAAAGATTATTTGTCGTGAAAACGTCGTATAAATCGACGAACACCGGCTGCATGCACGAAAAACGTAGTCCGTTGTCACGTTCCGCCTGAACAGAGGGTGCAAGCGGATCAATCGATAGAGAGGCACGATCGGCCTAATCTTTCTGCTTGTGACGCATCTATCCACTTACTTTTATTTATAATTAGATATCAATCTAAGTAAAACAATATTAGAATTAACAAGTGCCAATTTATCGAAGAAATTAAATTAATTTTCAATGAACTCCTTCTTTGTATTATAAAAATAATGATAATTTAGCGATAAGAAATCACCTCAATTTATAAAAGTATGCAATTTTTCATATTTTTTTATGACGTTATCAAGTAAAATTAAAAGTTTTAATGTTCATATTTTAAAGATAACTAGTTATTTCCAAATATTGTATTAATATTTGGGTTGTCATCAATTTTTAGTGTTTTTGTTTTTTCTGATATGTACCCACAGTATTACGCCACAGTGGTCAAGCACGTGGACGGAAATGCGGATTCAAGTATATATCAATATTTTTAAGCATTTAATAAATTTCAAATATATGTAAGTTTAAAATTTTTGTCGTGTATCGAATGAATAGAATCGTGGTTTTAAAGAAGACATTAAACACGCTAGTACTCCCTCATATCTCTGAAATTATAGTCTATCTATCTCTATCTAGGGAATGTTACCTGGTGTTAAAACACTCCGTTCCCTATTTTTCTTCTTTTGTTATTTTTGCAATTTTATCTAAAATAACATTGTAGTAGATTATTTGAAGGTTACTTTACCTATGTCCAGTCGTGGCGCAGTGGCACAAAGAGTAACTGTAAAACCGACTGGTTGTGGGTTCAAAGGACTCGAAGAGATGAAATATTTACTTAAATATATATTTCCATTTCTTCGCTCTGGTGTCAAGGTAAAGCATGGCGTTGAGTTCTGCCACTCAAAACGCAATGCCTCCAAAATTCAGTAGAAAGTGGGGAAGGGAATGTTTTAACACTAGGTTCCCTAACCTGCTAATAATAAGAAAAGCCTAACCTTTTTCTCAGTCAAGTAACAAATATAAATATAGACCCTCATTAGTTTTATGTTTTACTACAGAGATTACAATTTTTTTTAAAATGATAACCCTTCCATTTGTTTTATAAAATAAAATTTACCTACTTTAATTTCTTGATAATCTTTTTCAATGCTAGATTCAATATTTACATTACTCATCTCAGTCTTGCTTTTTATATCATAGTTTTGCAAGCGTATTTCCATATCACTTATTTGGTCAATTAAGCTGCTTTCTCTATTATATAAATTATCTAAATCTTTAGCAAGATTTTCACTTTTGAACATTTCAGATTTTAGTTGTTCATTTAATTCATAAACATAATGTTCATAATGGGACTGTATTTGGTCTCTTTCTTTCTGCAATGCTTCAATTTTTTGCTCTAAATTGAGAATATTTTGCAATAAGCCATTATTATCCTCTGAAGTTTTATTTCCTTGCCTTATATTTACTGGAGAATCATTTGTTAATTGTTGAATTTGAAGTTGTAATAGATCTAATTGATTTTGATAAGTGAACATTTGATTCTGAAGCTGTGCATTTTCAAATTCTTTAGATGTTAGCATTGATTTTGTAAATTCAAGCTGTTCAGATAAGTTATTATTTTCGTCCTTTAAAGATTGATTTAAAGTGGTTATTTGTTTTAAAGATTCATTTTTATCATTAATTTCTTCAAGTGCAGTAAAATATTTATTTGAAATATCTGTGACATCAGATTGTAAAGATGTCAATTTTTGCTTACAAATGTTATGATTTGTTACTTCTAAGCCATATAAGTATTCAATGTGTGCTAATTTTCCATTTAAATCACTAATTTGTGTTTCAAGGTTAGTTCTATTTGAAATTAAAATTTCAGCAATGTTAATGTCAGGTTTTGCACTGAAGTCGCTTAAATTTTTGTTATGGTACGAATGTTCAGTTTCACCATTGTCAGAAGAACTGTGATCTTCATTAACGTTATCAGTATTTTTTTTCATAACATCGTTTGGAGATTCTTGTACCATGGGTGTGTGATTTAATTGAGCAGTTACTTCTTCTTTGTGACTCATTGTAGACCTCTTTTCTTGGTGATCTCTTAACTATAATGAGAAGATACAAATTTTCGTATAAACAGTCAATTCAAAAATATATAACTAAATAACAATTAGATCCTCTCAAAGTGTTTGCTTTACCTTTTTGCGAGCTTTTGCCAATTTTTCAGCTCTTTCATCCATAGTGCTTGTAAGATTTTCTAATAAGAAACTAATGAATAATTTAATAAAATATGTAAGTTGTATTGCTGTATTCACTTAGTTTACAAATCACAATTAGTAATTTGACATTTGTTATTTGACATGGACAACTCACAAGTATATTTTTTTTCTCTATTACACAGAAGAAGGACTTAAGTATTTCTATACACAGCTACCTTAATTATTTCAATAATTATTTATTTATGGTACCATTAAGTATCTATATTATAATATAGTTATTACAGTCTTTAGTAGTAATATTATTATAGTAGTAATCACAAAAGACTTATTACAGTCTTTTGTACCCGATATTATTCTCTATTGGAAGATTCATGAATTTAAAAAAAAGTATAGACCATTTACTGTAAAACTAAACTTACAATCACATGAAAATATGTAGTTACAATGACATAAAAATAGCATCAACAGAAAAAATATAACGAACAATAGATAAATAAAAAATTAAGTCAGCTTTACGCTGTATCTCGCACAAAGCACGCAGAGGAAACCTAGTGTTAATTCAATCCATTCTTCACTTACCGCTTACTTAATTTTGGAGGCATTGCATGTTGAGTGGCGAAACTCTTTGCCTCGAAATGGAATTATCATTCATTCTCTCTAACCCTCAACCAGTCGCGTTTACGGTCAGAGTTTGCATCCCTGCGCCACGGCTGGCCTATGAAATAAGAACAGTTTTTTTAAAAGCTTATAAGAGCAAAAATACCAATTGTCTATATGTCTATTATATTGTATGTACCTAATTGAAAACATTGAACTGAAGGAATTTTTGATAAGTGACCATCCAGTTTAAAAAAAAAACTGTAAATATAGTTTATTTGGGAGTTTTAAACTTCCACATATTTATTAATGTTGGCATCGTATTGAATTCTGTATGAAAAGACAACAGTTTTTCTGAGGACAGACAAATTAAAATCGTCTCAACTTAATTTGAGGCATACTCGTTTCCTTTTCGAAGCCGATTTAAAGTTGTATTATTTATTTACTGTTTGTTATACTTTTTTTGCTGATATTATTGTTTGCTGTGAACTCTACTGAATGACATTTTTTAAACCAAAATTATATCTGAAGTGTTGCTTTCAAATGAACTGTCCCTATTCATGTTCATGTCAACTCGAGAAAAACCCTACTGCGTTACAAACAGGACTGAATGGAAATGGTGATCATTAATATAAACTAATAAGAGTCAGATAATAAGAAACAAAGTAATCTAAGCAAGGCGCGGCGTGGAGTTCCGCTTCTCAACATGCAATGCCTCAAGAGTTCGGCGGTAAGTGGGGAATGGTAGTGTCTTGATGAGGGACAGAGTATCTTAACAATAAGTTGCCAGGCTCTGCCTACCCTGCTATGAGCGGGATACAGCTAAAAAAGTATTTTTTGTGGTTCACGTCCTGGTATCCCTACCGGGCCTTGCCAGATTGTAAGTAGCACCAAACGCTACGGTCTCTGTATATTCTTTCGCCACATCCACTGTCATTAACCTCTTCATACCTCTGGGGTGTCTTTATGCTTTTTACGTGATCCTCTTCCAGTATCTTTGATACTGTGATTTCAAAGATCAACCAAAGTCCCCCTACCTCTCTTACCACTCACTTTTCTTTCATAAAGCTTTTTTGGCATTCTTTTATCTCGCCGTGCTGTCCTTGCTAGTATCTGCCATTCTACGTATCTCTTCATTGCGAACTTGTTCAGCTAAGGTGACTCCACATATCCTACGAAGAGATCGCATCTCCACAGTATTCATCTCTCTTTATTTTGCTTTTGTAAAACCCACGCTTCACTGCCGTGCCGCAAACGCGCAAATGCGGTGACGTTTCACTGGCTCATATTGATGAGCCAGGGAAACGTCAGCAGCTAAGGCACCATTAACACTGTTACCGACAATAATACATTATTCCACATCCATCTCGTATATCCCTCCCTACCACTTCATTTAATTGTGCTAATCTTACCATTTACACTGATCTTGCATTCCGTCATTTCTTTATTTCTATCAAATACCAGAACCTTTGTCTTACTTGCATTCAGGGTTAGATCGTTATTTTTATACTTTTCATTCAGTTATGGCCAATGTGTGTACATTGCATTTGAATGATGCATGGGCCCTAAGTCATCTGCACACTGCAGGAAAATTGCATTTAGGTCACCTACTTTCACTCTCATATCACTTGTTTTAGTTAAAAAAAAAATTAAATTAGCTTCACGCTATATCCCGCACACAGCAGGGTAGGCAG
>DVQM01000067.1:0-29391 GCA_018231645.1 Heliconius ricini | reverse complement strand
TATATATATATATATATATAAAGGTTTAAAGGTTAGGTTTCAAGCTGATATCATGGAGGATCTTATGTAATATTATCGGATTACTGCTCAACGACGATTATGGGTTCTTATTCCGGGGGTAAATTGATATTGGTTTATTTTCAACTTTATTATCTGCTCGAACTCTGAACATTATGTAATGAGTGGCGAAATTCAACGCCGCGCCATATAATACTAAAAAAAATAAAAAATAACTATAAATAACAAAATATAATGTGAATATTTTTAAATCCAGAGCTTACCTTGCGCTTAGTTAATAACATAACTTTGCACACACTTGCACACGTCCATTATAATTGCATGTGCAAACAACTAGTGCATCATAATATGCAAACTTGCGCAGTGTACAGCACTCGGTTGTTCCGAATTAATATTCATTTTCGCAGGATAAGGCTTCGTTCGCTGTGAAATATATTCAATGCATCTCGCCGGAATAGACGGCTACTGGTGCATTGGAAAATAAGGTAACTGACCAAATAGTTTCTCTAGAAAGTGGAAAAATATATTTTAAATAAAAAAATGTTTATAATGTGTGTTTATTATAAATAAATGTGTGTTAATTATATGTTATGAGACAATTTGTAATAGTATGTTTAAATTTTTCTATTTAATATGTAATATGTATAAACAAACAAAAAAAACATACTACTATACTAAAACTAAAATTGATTCTCTAAATTCACTTGATATTTAAATAATATAATTCATTTAAAATTGTCACATACGTTGTTATACTTTGCAGCGAGTATCTACTTAGAGGCTGTAATAATGTGATATGAGGAAGCATAAGTTTGAATCTTTTTTTGTGCATTTTAAATTTCATTCAAATAATTCTAAAATTATATGTATTTTTTTGCCTGTTATTGTTTTCTATAGCAATATTACATTCATTTTTAAAGAACAATAATATTAAATAAAACTTTAAATCGTTTTCTCGTGTCATAATGAGCTGAATATTTTTATTATTATTTTAATTTGTTTTTTTTTTTTGGGGGAACCTAGACTTAGAGGGGAGATAAATAAATTTATAGTTTATAATGAGGCCAGTCGTGGCGCAGTGGCACAAAGTGTGACTGTAAAAACCGATTGTTTATTGGTTCGATCCCCACTCGAGGAGATGAAATATTTACTTAAATTTATAATTTTATTTCTTCGCTCTGGTGTGGAGGTCTCACGCAACACGCAATGCCTCCAAAATTCGGCAGAAAGTGCGGAACGGAGTGTCTTAACACTAGGTTACCTCTACCTACCCTGCTGTGTGCGGGATATAGCGTGAAGCTTATTTAATTTATTTTTTATAGTTTATAATTAACGATCATATAACATAAAAGAACTAGATCGAAAAAATAAAGAAGACAAACGACAGCCATAACGAAATAACAAACCTTAAAGTAATTGTGAAAAATGATTATACAGCTTAAGTAATGAGCGTGGGATACTGTTGGTCGGTACATTTTTAAAGCCTTATTTACAACGGCCTAGGAAATATACAAAATGAAAAGGGAAGTATCGTAAATTCTCATTGTAGCACGCCTGTTAACAATTCGAACTAAGTTTTATTGGTATTATTGAATTGAGTGATATATTGATAGAATTCACTAGGCGTTTTTTAAGTAAGAAATATATGTTAGATAATATGGTTTTTTACATTATTAAAATATCACATGTAGAAAGGAAAAATATTTTTTTTTTAGAAACCGTATAAATATTTTATCCCTCCTGCCATGCTATTGATTAAATTTTTTATACGTTTTGCATTAAATTAATATTATACATTTGATTAAAATTGTTATAATAACAGTAAAAGAGACAAAAAATATAATAAAATTAAAAATATATATTTATCAATTAAACTTAGAACTTGGCTTTAATATTAGCCGTTTTTCACAAATTGAAATTAAACAAATTTTTGAGAATCTATTTTTTTTTTACTTTCAAGAAAAGTTTAACTGAATTCATGACTTTATAAGTTATTGAATTTCCAGTTCAAATAAGAATCAGTAATAAGTATCAGTAAAGTTTCTTTTGTGTACAGGTTTACATTATTTTAGTTCCTATAGACATGTAAATGAACCGGAGCTATTAAATTTGCATTTTAAACTCAACTCAACTGTCTTTACTCAACTTTTACATCTTTTTAAGTATGATTAAAGATTTATATTTTGTTAATATAATAAAACAAATATCAATGACAATTAAAAACAGTTATGACATATTATATTTGAAGGAAAAGAAACAGTTTCACGCATCGCGGACGGCAGGCGTAGGGAACTTATAGGTAGGCTCTTTATTTAAAGAAAAATATATTAATTCTTATAAATTTAATTAAAACTGACATAACAAAAATCTTTTTCAATAAACAAAATTATTGCAATATAACTGTAGTAAAACATTCAACGTTAAAGTTATAAAAGTCAGAACCAAACTTACTACTTTAAAAAAACTTAGAGAAGAAACAGCAAACTTGTAACGTCGTTTTTCTTTTATACAGACGAGACCGATGCGTTCTGAACAATAAACTTCTACTCGAGCGGCGATTCCTACGCGTGATGATGAATTATTTATACTACCTAAGAACAGAAGACATCCAAAATGAAATGCACTTAACAAAAAACAAAAAAACACCTTTTGTCTTCTCACAAAAAGCCATAGGAATAACTGAAAAGAAATATCGAATTGTATTTATTACACTACCTTAGTCTCGAGCTGTATATTTTTGTATATAATGTTTCATATAATTGGATTTAGGGTGTAATTTTTTATATAACCGTTTGTAAGCAATGAGCAACAAACGGTAGCCAATTTTTTTTGAGATTTCGCTCCGTTACAAAAAATTTCGTTAACAATGCATGAAAGTTGAGACGACAGTGTCCAGTTTGGACCCATGTTGAACAAGTAGATTTTTTGTTCTTGTATATTTTTTATTTATCAAATTCAAAAAATTGGATTGAATTTAAGTAATAACTATAAAGAAAAAATATATTGAAATCATACCGTCTGTAATATAATTATATTTTAACTTTTATTTGTACCGAAAAAAAAATCATAATAAATACAATATCAGTCAGACGTATATTTCAACTGGATTTGACATATTGAGAAACAAAAAAGCTTTTCGACAAATATGGCATGTAGTTTTAAAGGATAAAATAGCGGCAGCTAGGCTTCGGGCACGGATTTTAGAATTCAATCAATATTTTATTGTCACGGGCAGCCGGTCAACGCTTAACATGAATGTAGTATTTTGAGTGAGCGTTACATATTCTAGTATATAATATGTTATTTTTTAATTCTATTTAGTTCTAGTCATGAAACGGAACTCTACACCGTTTCCGTTTCCGTCGCGCGTACGGTCCAAGTCTATGCCGATACGTCACGATGGCCTTAAGTTATTTTGTTAAGTTAGTTTGTAAGTGGGGCCAGTCGTGGCGCAACGGCACAAAGTGTGACTGTAAAATCGACTGGTTGTGGGTTCGATCCCCACTCGAGGAGCTAAAATATTTACTTAAATTTATACTTTCATGTCTTCGCTCTGGTGTCCGAGGCAAAACAACACTAGGTTCCCTCTGCCTACCCTGTCGTACACAGCATAAAGCTGATACAGCGTAAAGCTAATTGATTGTTAACTTTCTTAATACTCCTGAACTGTGGTGCAGAAATACAAGAAAAATAGTATTTATCAATCAAAATTAATAACATTAAGCTTTTAATCACATTTGGAGTTACTAATAAGATATTGAATTATTTTGCTAGCTAAGTTTGTTGCATGGACCTTTGTTTTAAGCTTGGGGCACTTGAAATTAAATGAATACATAGAAGAGAAGAGAGATATAGAGAGAAGAAGAATTAAATATATAGAAAGAATAATTTTCAGTAATATCATGTGTTTAATATTTTCCTAGTGTGCCACAATGGTATAAAACAACATTATATATAAATAAACATTACAGCTTCGAGTGAGAATCGAACCCATGCTGTTTACAATTGCACGCTTTTATACTTGCACCACGGCTGGCCGGCAACCATGGAAATATTCGCCGTATTAATCACTAAATACACATTACCTTACCAATAAAACAATGGCTCTATTCAAAACAAACTTGCTAAATCAAATAGCATAAGGAAGCACCCTTAATGCCTTATTAATTCAAAGTCTCAACGAAACCACGTCTCAGTTACGGCGAACCAAAATTGCTCCAACAAATTTCGAATATTCCGGAACTCAGAATGTAAACAGTCTGAGACAGGACTGTGTTGATACTGCAATCTATTACCATAATTAACTGCAAACATTACCTTGCAGTGACACGTTCAAACAACCAGTTAAAATTATGTACAATTATATATTTTATATTAATATTATATGTGAAGGCCGTCGTGGCGCAGTAGCACAAGGGTGTGGTAACGCGACGGTTATGAGTTTGATTTCTACTCGGAGGAATGAATTATTATTTACTAATATTTTAATTTCTTCACCACCAGGGCGTAAGCCGAACCTTGTTCCACCACTCAACTCGCAAATCTTCGAAATTTGGCAGAAAGTAGGAAACGGAGTTTTTTAACACTAAGTTTCCTCTGTCTACCTTGCATATATAGAAAACTATAATATAAGATGAAAGTAATTTTGTTTGCTTGTAATATTTTGTTCTATTTATTAATAATCAGGTTTTGTTGCCAGTGCCCATACTGTTCGTAGCGTAGGTATACTGTTTTAGTTGCCGTCCACTACTTAGTTTATCTTGACCGTTTGTGAGTTTTTCCATACTAATTTCATTTACTTAAAATGAATGATGAAATTTAGATAGACAGGCGTGCAGGCAGACAGACAAATATTAAAAAAATATATAGATTAGTGTTTTTTTTTGTTTTACTATGTTTTTAAGTACAGTTGATACCAACTAAAATTTCTTTAGTAATCAAGAATGGATAAATAAAATATAAATCATATTAATAATTAATACGAACGATGACGTTCAAATATATTTAAAAAAAAGATACATGCTTACTTTTTACAGATAATAAAAATTTTAAAATTTTCTCGTTTTGATTCTAAGACAAAAAGCAGCGATGCTCTGCCAATCAACATGCAGTGTCTCAAAATACAGCGGAAAATGGAGAAATAGAATATACATAAATAAGATATAGAATATATAAAGAATATATATAAGTAGAATATATATAAATATAGAATATAGCACTAAGGTCTTTTTTCGGTTTACCGAAATTATGCGGTGTGAAGCAAAAAAGAAGCCTGAGATAGCTTTCAAGATCAATATCAGATTTGAGAGAGTCTTATAGATACAAGCCCTTATGTTAAGCCATCCCGTTTGCAAACATTACGATTTCAGCCAATCACTGTCTCACTACGCCGCAATAGCTACGAAAACTAGGTTAAAATTTTTAAATTTCGAACTTCTAAACAACTTCAAGTCTTCAAGTTTTATTGAATCCTAAAACAATATAATACGAGCGCCATCTTAAAACATCGTTTTTACTTGATAAAATACAAATTCCTTTAATAAACTGATATCAGATATATTGCAATTAAAATAAGAAAGTTTTAATGAACGTTTGATTGGAAACAGAACAAATATGCCTCGGTGTTTACACTCCTATACGAATGTATTTGAAACTCTGTAGATTGATTTTACCGTATAGGAATCTGAGAGAGTTAATAAAATAAAATATTTAATATGTAAATGTACCAGGAAGTTAATGATTCAATGTTTGAGCTTTATTAAATTGAGAATTTTCAATATTTTATTGGAGCCGTTGTTGCGTTATGGCAGGTTTTTTGACTGTAAAGCGACGGTTGTGGATACGAATCCTACTACCTACAAAGTCAAAATTAATATACTTACATTTCCCTGATGTTGTGATATTCGTATTAGGTTAGAGGCCGGTTGTGGCGCAGAGGCGCAAAGTGTGACTGTAAGCGCGAATGGTTGTAATTTCGATCCTCACTCAAGGGCGGCGTTGAGTTCCGTACTTCAGCACGCAATGTCTCTAGAAGTCGGCGAAAAGTGAGGAACGGAGTTTCTTAACACTAGGTTCCCTCTGCCTACCCTGCTGTGTGCCGGATACATCGTAAAGCTGATTTCATTTTTGTATTAGGTGGTTTATGCAAAAATTTGAAATGCGCAATTTTGTTGAGAGTTTTTTGAGTTCATTAATACTAAATATTGAATAAATGCTTTTTTTATTGTTATCAAAACAGAAGTCGTATTCCAAATTTTAACTCAATCGCACTGGAAAGTGAGACAAATTGAACTTACAAGATTTCGCATACACAAACATTTCTATTTAACAAGTATCTACAACAGTATTAGTATTTTTATTTATAAAAAAATCTAAACAGCATCTTGCCTCTTTTTACCATACAGCAAACAAAGTGTTAAGACACTCCGTTATTCACATCATAATAATAAGTGACCTACATAAATGTTATTTTGTTATCTTTAGAAATTGTTCACATTTCAACTACATACCTTGCTGAACTAATCCAGATAATGCAGATAATATTCGACAACTGCTTGCATACATTAGTAACAGCTACCTATTCCACAAGTACAAACAGTGCGAACTATTTTAATCAAACCCACACTTTACTGTCCCACTGAACTGATTCTGCTTAATCAACATTCGGATATCAACTATTGGAACTATACAAAGTGATCGAAGTTGGAGTTCGACGAGCAATCTTCTGCTAATATCCTTTGTACGAACTCAATTACAGTACCGGCTTTAATTCGTACATGTAGGACTAAGATTTGTTTAGTTAGTTTTCAATAGAAAGAAATATAAAATAAATTAAGCTATTTAATATGTCATATTTATTTAGTTAAATGAGACCATTCCTGGCGCAACGGCACAAAGTGTGACTGTAAAACCGACTGGTTGTGGGTTCGATCCCCACTCGAGGAGATGCAATGTAGAATCATTCGTATAGAATTATCATGTCCTATCCTACCACTATCTACTGGTTAGATTTAAGTACTGAATTTTGCATTGTCTGCGGTCCATACCGATATAGATGGGTTATGGTATCGCCTTTAGGGGAACGAGTTTTACACTATACGATATTGTAACATTACAATCATAAAAAATATTCGATGATAATTTCATTTTTAAAAATCGAGTCAGTAAGAATAGATAATAAAATTATTATACTGGATGATAAATAGATTAAAAATATACCTCTCATTTGATGTAATGATCGACGCATTATGCGTCGATCATTACAGTACTTTTTGTAGGAGACATTGACATATTAAACTTTTAAAAAAAGCGAGTGCAATTACGTCTTTCTTGAACCAAATAAGTACAAGATCTTTGATACCTTTAAATATAAAAATAGATTATTAAATCAAAATATTTTGTTGAGTTTTATGAGCAAATTGCAAAAACGTAACCCTTATAATTTCGCCTTGTCAGTCGGTCTGTCCGTCCGTAAGTCACAATTTACAAGGAGACTTTTGCTTTCGGCCGGTTTTTTAACATACTAATAAAAAAGTTGCATCTCTCCGCAACACACAATATTAGTCGTAGTGGTTCATCGTTAAACAACCTAACATCAATGTGATAAAAAAAGAAAACATTGAAATATAAAAAAGAAAAGTTATATACAAGGACCTATACAGATAAACTAAGCCTACTCTAAATACATACGCATTAAATTATAGCGGCTTAAAGTATCTGTATAATTTGAATGGAACACGCAATGGCCCTTGTTGCTGGCATTCAATATATCGAAGCCGCAGGTGTCGATTAGAGATTTCTCTATAGATATAAGTTTATTTTATTCGGATATGCCTACTTCAAAGTATGTGATATATTTTTGCTATAATTATATATATATTTTTTTCATTAAAGCTGCATATTCTACTGATTTAATGTAGATATGCTATATTATATACATATGTTCAAGAATAATACCGATATAAATATATGGATGTCCAAATGTATGTTTTTTTTGATATTACTATATGAAGTAAATGAAACGGATTCCGGATAAAAAAAAATTCAATAATATGTAAGGTATCTTGTAATTAATTCAAGCCTTATTCATTACTTTGACGCCAGTCGTGGCGCAGCAGCACAAAGCGTGGCTGTAAACGCAACTGGTTGTGGGTTCGATCGCCACTCGAAGAAATGAAATATTATTATTTTTTTTTATTTTCTTTTCTTTACAGTGTCGCAATAAAGCGCAGCGTTGAGTTTTGCCGCGAACAACGGCATGTCTTAACATTAAATATCAGGGAAATAGTGTCGTGGCGTAAGGGAACAAAATGTGACTGTAATAGAAATGTGACTGATCGTGAGATCGATCCCCACTCGAGGAAATTAAATATTGATTAAAATTGATATAAGAAACGGAAATTTCGTCGCACTGTTGTCGAGGCAAAGCGTGGTACCGAGTTCCGCCTCTCAATACACAATGCCTCCACAATTCGGCGGTAAGTGGGGAACAGAATTTCTTAACACTAGGTTCCCTCTGCCTACTCTGCTGAGAGCCGGATGCAGCTTGAAGCTGTTTTTTTTAATTCTTATAAGAAACAACAAATAAAACCCTTATTTAAATATACAAATCTTCAGCTTCAGTTCACTTCAACAAAGTAAAGAAAGAGAATCTCTTAACATAATGTGTTTAAAACTTACCGCCCAAATACAAATCATTGTGTGTTACGCGGGAAAAAGAATAATTTGGCCAAGTGGCCATCGAACCTAAAACTATAGCGTTTACAATTAGCCCATTGCACCACGATGGCCTTTACCTATAAACATTAATATTATTAAGCATCTGAATAGACAAGATGCTATTCACATGATATTTTTTATAATCTTCAACTATATACAAGTAATAACTTTTATGAATTCCCTCTTATAATCTTTGCCTTTGATCTCACAGAACTTGATACAGTGGCACCATGTTACACTCATACGTTTACTGATAGACATGTAAGAAGAATTAAAGACTGGCTCGAGGCGCCGCATTCGCGTGTGTACGTCGTTCAATTTATGAACCCTTTGTAGTAAATGTCATATGAGATTTGTGAAGATTTTAAAAAAATAGTTGTAATTATAAAAAAAATATTTATTTAATGGTTATTTAAAAATAGTTATTTAATGTAATATACATATATAGATTTAGATGTAAGTAAATCTAAATAATATAAATACATGAGGCCCATCGTGACGCAGGGGCACAAGCGTGTGACTGTAAATGCGACACCTTGTTCGTCAGGTTCGATCCCCACTCGAGGACATTAAATATTTAATATTTTCTTTCCTCTGGTGTCGAGGAGGCAAAACGCGGCGTTTAGTTCCGCCAACCAACCCCCAAATGCCTCCAGAAATCAGCAGAAATAAGTGATCGGATGATATTGGTTTATTCTACATTCCCTGCTACATTCGGATATACTCGTAGGATACATCGTGAAGCTAATAAATTAACTTATATGTGTATACTTTTGTGTACGTTGTTATAAAAACTCTATAGTCTCTCTATATTGTTCCAATATATCAGTTTCACTTTGACTATTCATTCAAGAGATATAAAAACCAAATTAGTCCAGAAATCTATTTAAATTAATAGTAAATATTCCTACGCAATTCGATCGTAGATAACAATAGATGCTTCGAAGCAGTAAAATGTGCATTTTAATTAGAATCGTTTAAGGTATGCAAAGTCATGTCGTCTCAGTTAATGGGCCTGATAAAATCCATTACCAACGATCATCCTCTCGTTGGAACTTCTGTTATATCAGAATCTTTGTTAAGAAGATTGTATGATATGAAAATATTTAATGTTAATAATAATTTGTCTCACACAAATAAAATATTAATAGCATTGGGAATTTCATTTTTTTTTATTTGCATATATTGTGTTGCCACTATTAATTTTATTTATTTTATAGGATTGTAGGAAAAAATAGTATAGCAGAGTATATTAAGTAGGTACTTTAGTATAAAGAAAAGCTTTACAATAGAATTACATCAAAATAACAAAATAAGGAACTACACACTCAAATATTTAAACAACAAACTATGTTAGGGAAGTAAAACGTAATAAACGAAGAGATTTTTGTAAGGGAGACGTACGAGATAACTGTGTTAGTAAACAGTATTGGATATCCGAAGCACGTTCAGCTAACCTTGTCGCAGTCTTCAAATATAGTGAAAAAACACACTAGGAAGTTTCAGAAAGTGAGAGAAGTCATTTATCAAGCTAGCTAAGAACTCTCGACGTATAAAAGTTTTGATACAAGATGCCGAGCCAAAAGACATTAATATTGAGGATATTAGACTACTTGACGTGTTTTTTAGGTATGTCTTCGTGTTTTATCACTTAAGTGGAGAAAGTTCTTGTTTAATGTCGCAGTTTTTGCTATTTTTCAACGCTCATAATGGCAAAATTTTGTAATAGCTGCTCTGAAATCATGTTGTCTCAAAAGTATAGTTAGAAAATATACTTTAAAATTATTATTATATTTAAAATTGTTTGATTTAAATACCTCTATCTATTAATAATTTGACTCTCAAATCAAATGATTGCATATTATATTATAGTATGTAAATAAACAAACATTTATTTTAAAATTATGCCTTTACTGTAAATTCACTACGTAGGTAACTTTTAACATCGTATACAACTTTACGTGTCGAGGAGTAACTTAACAATTCCTACTAACTTCACACCTTTTAAGCCCTTACGAGATACTGGAATCCGAAGCTCGAAAACAGCAGCTATCCGTTTGAAAATTCAATACGATACTTTATAAACAATATGTTGAGGGATACACGTTACTGAACCAGCTTTATTGGGTGTCCTTAGCCAAGTATGTGAGTAGGGAATTCAATACACATGACAAAAAGAATTAAGGGTGCCCGAAACAAAATACCCGCACTGTTTCCTTGTGTGAATATCACTTTGATTTCCTTTATTTGGTGACACTTTAAAACTGATAAATAATAAAAATAAAATCTAAGAATAGCATTATTATTTATTTCTTGCAATAGCATTATATAATTGCAAGAAATTAAGTCTTATTAAATTGCTGGAGAATTATTAAAAAATGTATCAACGCATTTACAATTCTACAGCTGAACGCTTCCTTTTTTAAGCGGATGCGAGGTGGCTCGATTAAGAAAACATTACATAATTGTGCGAGAGCGCTCGGGCGCGCAAGTGGCGCCATGCAACGCGTAACTATGTAGAGACGTTAGGGCGCGGGGGGTGTAGAGCCAGAGGGGCGAAGTGGAGCGCACCACTCGCTCGTCTACGGTCGGACCGCCTCGTCAGTCCGGACATAACCCACTATGGGGAAAGCACGCGTCCGCGTCGCCTCCGCTTATACGTCGTCAGTACGCCGCAATGTAAACATTGATCAGTGAAGTGTATAACAAACCAGTGAATTTGAACAAATTTTGATACAGTGTAGAAGTGAATGAGCGCAACTTTGAGTTTGATTAAAGACAAATGTATATAGAAAATGTTTCAATTGGTGACTCTTTTGTTAGTGACTTTGGGTGTGATTGCCGCGTATATTCCGAAAGGTTTAGATAATTGTAGGAAAGATATAAATGGTGATAAAGGGACTACTTTGTGCCACGTGCGAACTCTTGAATCCAATGGATCCAGTCTCGCATCTGCACCTTCGGAGAATACAAAACGATTGACCGTTGAGTGCAACCAGCTGCTACTGTTTGAAAGTTTTCTTGAGGCAAACTATTTTCAAAGATTTTCAACATTAGAAGAGCTCACCCTTCTCAACTGCAAACTACTTCGAGTACCAGGCAACGCTTTCGAAGGATTATCCAAGCTTAAGGAATTATCAATAAGATCTAAAAACTTCGACTGGAGTCAACATAAAAACTTAGAACTTTCACTCGGCACTTTTAACGGCTTGCGTGAATTGCAGACACTTGACTTAGGAGAAAATAATCTCAAAGTTATACCATCTGATGTGTTTTGTCCTTTGGATAATTTGCAAGTATTAAACGTTACTCACAACAAAATTAAAAGTATCGATCGTGTTGGTTTCGGAAAAAGTTGTGGATCGGGTCTAAGAAGCTTAGATCTTAGTTATAATGAACTTAAATCATTAAGTGATGACTCTGAATTGTCGGGCTTACGACGTCTTCAAGAACTTAGATTACAATATAATAATATAAGTGACCTATCTAGTGAAATATTTAATGGACTTATTTCTTTGCGTATTTTAAATATTTCCCATAACCATCTGCAGTCGATACCCGAGGGTACGTTCGCTAATACTAAAGAGTTGCGAGAAATATATTTAAATAATAACCTGCTATTCGAATTAGCTAGAGGTACTTTTCACCGATTAGAACAGTTACTTGTATTAGATCTATCAAATAATCAACTTTCAAGTGCTCACATTGATGGTGGAACATTTATTGGCCTTATACGCTTAGTCATTCTGAATTTATCCAATAATGCCTTGACAAGGATAGATGGTAAGACGTTCAAGGATTTATTCTTTCTTCAAATATTAGATTTAAGAAACAACTCTATTGGATATATTGAAGAGAACACATTTCTTCCTTTATATAATTTACATACTTTAAATTTGGCTGAAAATCGGTTACATACAATTGATGAATATCTCTTTAATGGCTTATTTGTATTAAGTAAATTGAACTTAAATAATAACTTACTGATCAACATAAACCCAAAAGCGTTTAAAAACTGCTCTGATTTAAAAGAATTAGATCTCAGCTCGAATCAATTAACAGAGGTACCTAACGCGATATGGGATTTATCTCTTTTAAAGACATTAGACTTGGGTGAAAACCTTATATCTGATATTAAAAATGGTTCGTTTAAAAATTTAGATCAATTAACTGGATTGAGATTAATTGATAATCAAATTGGAAATCTTAGCGTTGGAATGTTTTGGGACTTACCTAGTTTACAAGTGCTAAATTTAGCGAAAAATAAAATCTATGGCATTGAACGAGGTAGTTTTCAGCGTAATAAGCAATTAGAAGCTATACGTTTAGATGGAAACTATATAACTGACATAAATGGTGTATTTTCTACTTTAATGAGCTTACTTTGGCTTAACCTGTCAGAAAATAACATAAATTGGTTTGATTATGCCTTTATACCTAGTAACCTGAAATGGCTTGATATTCATAGTAATTTCATAGTATATTTGGGTAATTATTATAAGCTTCAAAATGGATTACGCATAAAAACTCTAGATGTAAGCCATAATCATATTGGAGAAATATCTCCTTTAGCAATTCCAAACAGCGTAGAACTATTATTCATAAACAATAACCAAATTAACAATATTCAAGTGAACACATTTATGGAGAAACGTAATCTTACTAGAGTTGATATTTACGCAAATGAGATATCTCATTTAGATATAAACAGCCTCCGGTTATCTCCAGTCCCCTTGAACAAGTCGTTGCCAGAGTTCTATATAGGCGGAAATCCGTTTGATTGCGATTGCTCAATGGAATGGTTACCATTAATAAACAATATGACTGCCACCAGACAACACCCTAGAATTATGGATCTTGAGAATATTTTGTGTAAGATGACTCATACAAGGGGAGTGACGCATATTCCTCTAAGTAATCTAAAATCAACAGATTTTTTATGCACATATGAAACACATTGCTTTACGCTATGCCATTGTTGTGACTACGTCGCGTGCGATTGCCAAATGACTTGCCCCAACAACTGCTCATGTTACCACGATCCTACCTGGCACACAAACGTAGTCGATTGTTCTAGTCAAAGCGTTACAGAAATACCAGAAAAAATTCCAATGGATGCAACCGAGGTCTACTTGGATGGGAATGACTTTAAAGAATTGCAAAATTATGCATTCATAGGCAGAAAAAATATGAGATCACTTTATGTAAATTCAAGCAAAGTTGAAAATATACATAATAGAACATTTGCTGGCTTATCGTCCCTCATTATATTACATCTGGGAAATAATAAACTGGAACATTTAAATGGTTACGAATTTGAACATTTGACACAACTCACAGAACTTTATTTACAAGATAATTTTATAAGCCACATAGATAATAAAACATTTTCACCTCTTCTCTCATTAAAAATATTAAGACTAGATGGAAATAGATTAGTTGATTTTACCGTATGGAGTTTAATAATAAATAAAAATTTAAATAGTCTCTCGATTGGAAACAATATGTGGTCATGTAAGTGCCGTTATTTACAGAGACTAACGGCGTATATCTCAGAAAATGTTCCCAAAATTGTGGATATTTCAGATGTATGGTGTATTAATTTAGAGAGCCCATCATCACAAAGAAAAGAATTAAATCTTAATGGAACTATATGTAGTGATTATTACGCAAGTGAATCAGGAATCGACAACATGTTAATTTCAAACTACATGCCAATGATGGTAACAACGTTCACAGGATTTACCTTAATAATTCTCATAGCACTCCTAATATTTTTATTTAGAGACACACTACGAATATGGCTTTACACTAGTTGTGGTGTAAGATTCCTCCCCTTCGCAGGGGCATATGACAGCACGGACAAGCTGTACGATGCATACATATGTTACAGTCCCAAAGATGATGACTTTGTTATCCAGACGCTAGCTGCGGAATTAGAAAACGGCAGTCCATCATATCATCTTTGTTTACATTACAGAGATATTCCACAGCACGGTGCAGCATATATGCAGTATACTCTACCACTACCAGAGGCAGCCGAAGCATCTAAAAGGATAATTATTGTCTTAACACGAAATTTCTTAGAAACAGAATGGTCTCGATACGAGTTTAGACAAGCTCTGCACAATATATTAAAAAGAAGAATTTATACTTTAGTTCTTATTGAAGATAATGCAATTTTAACTGAAGCAGAAAGGGACCCAGAATTAAGACCCTATTTAAAAACAAGCTTACGAATAAAATGGGGACATAACAAATTTTGGCAGAAATTAAGATACGCAATGCCTGACCGCAGGTATAAACCAAAATCAACAAGTTACCGTAATAACATAAATTCCTACACTATGCGAAGTGGTATGCAAAACGGGACAATGAGATCATTTTCTTTTCACGAAAAAATGAGAGGTCCCGGTGACAGTGTGTCCGCGACACCCGAGTTTATTGATAATAGATCGCAGAACGCTCAGTCAGCGTACGGCCCCGAGGGTAGACCGCCTTCAGATCATATATACTCATCAATTGACTCAGATTACTCTTCATTAGAATTAGCTGGAAATATCCAAAACAGAAGGCGGGATTTCAGGCACTGGCCGCCACCTCCTCCTTTAATTGATACGCAACGTTCAGGTCAAGCTTATCTCGTCTAGTCTACGCTTCTAAATTTTAATATTAAAACTATTAGTCAAGCTTCTGTGTAAATTGTAATAAATGCAACGCGCTTACCAAATAATTAAAATTTTAAACTATTTTTGTAATTTCTAGCCGTTAAAGAGAGCGTTGATTTCGTAATGTTGGTGTAAATAAATCTATAAGACTGCTGTAGAATATGTGAATTTGTAAATAGTTTGTAAATAATTAATGTCCATATTAAGTCACACAGTATACCTATTTATATACTTTAATAAAGCCATTGTGATAATTTTTGCATATAATATTTTATTTAATTTTTTTCCATTTACCTGTGATCCTTCTTAATTCTAATTACTTCTTTAAAAAAGTTAAAAAAAACATGTAAAAACAAATAAAGTAATTTATAATAAACGTAATCTGTTCTTTAATAAGCATAATAACTTTAATAAACATATAAGAATATTAACTTTACTTTCTTTTAAGTTATTTTTATATTTTCGTTATGAAAAAATGTGACTCTACAAAAACTTCCTAGGTCTGTTAAAGGACAGCTGGCGACGTGACTGGAATACTACGGTCATCTAAAGCAGTTCATATCATAATCACAAAGTGCGAAAGCTTGCTGAATTTTAAATAACACACAGTTAATTTACAAAGGAGCGGTAGGTAAAATTATATTTATTTTAATTACAAAATAACGATAAGTGCTTTTTCATAACAATTTCTTTTCATAAATTTTGTATATTTTCTTCACAAAATATTTCTTTCTTGTAATTGATTAATTTTATTTTCTTATAAAGGAAGTAATAAATATAATTATTTGAAATGCATATAGAAAAAAAGATTTTTAAATAGCTATTCTACAACAAAATCCAATAATGGGCTTATAGTAGCAAAGCGCAAAAAATTACAATTTATAATTAAGTAAATTTAATTTCCCTCTGTAAGATAAATAAAGTAAAATAAAGTAGGTAGAAGGGCCTCTAGAAAACTTTTGCTAGGACACGTCGCTGCCGTTAAAACAATTCCATTCCCCATTTTCAGCTGAATTCCGGAGGCATTGCCTCTAGAGTGGCGCAACTCTTACCTCGTTACCCGAGCGAGGTAATAAAAATATAATATTTCATTTCCAAGAGTGGGAATCGAACTTACAATCTGTCTCCTTTATAACAAGTTTACAGTTGGAAGCTTGGGACCCTGCGCCATGACTCACCTCATTTATTGAATTTGATATAAATCTTTATTTTCATATGTTTAATATGTATATTTACAGTAGCTAGTATTGGGTCATAAAGTATTTTATACAACAACCAACTGTTCTGTATTCAATGTTCGTATAATAGTCTTCCTTCCATATGCAATTCCTAACAAAACAAAAAACGTTTCGTCTTTGTCTCAATGTATAAGGAGCTTTCTTTTGGACAGGAATAACAAAATTATGGGTCATTGTTGAGTCCAACATAAAAGATAATAAAGTTATTGTATAGAAGAACTATGCATTGAACCTTTTTTCTATTTATATTGATTGAGATAAACTAAAGTAAAGGTTAAAGTTTTTGCAAATTGTATATTTTTGCATCAAAACAAAATCGAACATTACGCATCTTGTTAGATTTTCTTAGCATTTCACAGTAGATATTTTTTTAAACAATTTAGTACAGTAAAAAACAAACTTATTTTTTTATTAAAATATTAACGTAAGAAGCCAACAATTTATTCTCACTATTTTATAAATGAAGTTTCCTCAATAGTAGCATGTTATACTTCAATATACATATTTACTTATATCAATAATAATACCGGATGTATTATTGTTTATTATAAAATTTTAAAATTCTTCTAGTTTTTGCCCACAACTTCTTTTGCGTGGACTGTATGATATAATATATTAGTTTCTGCACTTCCCTTCCCTTTGGAATTTTGAGAAATATTCTACTAATTTTCTTCTACATTTCCCAGACAGACAAATTTCGGCGTGCGCCGTGCTGCGACGTAGAAAACGAATTTCTCTCTGGCAGTATGAGTTTTATAAACTTCATATTATACAACTATCCCGCACATGGCAGAGTAGGCAGAGAACGTTATGTTCAATGTTATGAAACTTCTTTCCCATTAAAATACTTCCGTTCTCCACTTACCCCTGAGTATTGGAAGCTTGGGGTGTTGAATAGGGAAACTCACGCCTAAAAATGCCTTGCTCTGGAGCAAGGAAACGAAAATATTAATAATATTATAATATTCATTAGTTTCAGATACAAAAATAGAGTGATATAAAATTCAAACAAATATACAGAAGCATACATTTGAACTTAGTATATTAAAGATGATTCACTTATGATTAATTACCTCTTAATGGAACTTACAAACGACAAAATATCAACATCAGTATTACTCTAATGTTTAATGTAATTTATGTATCGAGTAATTTGCATAAGCTACTGAGTTAATAATAGGAAAATCTAATTCAAAATAAGTTACTGTCAGTCAAATTTTGTGCGGAATGTGTGGAAAGGAGTGTCGCTTCTCTCTGCCTTGCTTGCTATGCGTTATGAAGCGTGAAGCTGCAAAAAATTATAATGAACATTCATTCATTCATTAACTTTTATAAATTTATATTTCCATTTCTTCGCTCTGGTTGTGGTGCCAAAGCACGGCGTTGAGTTCTACTACTTATTAAGCAATATCTCCAGAATACAGCGGAGAGTGGAGAACGAAGTGTCTTAACACTACGTTTCCTCTGCCTACCCTGCTGCATGCCTCATAAAACGTGATGGTGAATTGTTTACTTTTATATATATAATTTCTGTATTCTTTAAGAAGTTAAAAAAATATATAATATATTTTATGTATCCGCTTACTTAAATTTCTTTTTAAAGTAATATAATTATACTATTTATATTTGATTTGGTCTATTAAAAAAATAAATAAAATAAATCAACTTCACGTTGTATCTTCATACAGCGGGGTACTCAGAGGAAAACCTAGTGTTAAGACACTCTGTTCTTTACTTTCTGCCGAATTCTGGAGGCATTGCGCGTTGAGTGGCTGAACTCAACGCCGTGCTTTGCCTCGGCGCCAGGGCGAAGAAATGGAAATATAAGTTTAAATAAATATTTCATCTTCTCGAGTGGGGATAGAACTCTCGAATATCTGTTGCAAAATATGTTAAAAAAATTAAGATAAAACTTTTTATTTGTCAGATGAAACCAATTCAAACAAAGTTAGCTGTACGTGACGAAACGGACTATTCATCAAGCCTTCATTCATTAGGTGTTAACTTTTAATAACCTCGCCTACAATTGCACAATGGCCCAACACTTCATTAGATTGTCACTCACACGGCTATTGACTTTTTTTCCGTAACCTACAGTTGTATAATGTTTTCATATGATTTATTTTTATTTCAAGCTTTCCTATGAATTGCTTTTTGTTAATTTCAATACGAATGTATGTAGGTTATGCGGTATCATTATGTTTTTGTTAATATACGCTTTTTAAGCTTGTGAAGAATGTAGAATATTTCTATTTTAAAATTAATTATGCATAGCACTTCGAGAGAGTATGTCGCATTTATTTTATCGTGATATATGCTTCTATGGGTTCAAATTCCATTTATGATAAAATTAAAGTTATACAATTTCAAAATATATCTTAATCAAATACTTACCATTACCTTCTGCCATTCGGTAAATTATAAACAAATTTCGACTACGCTATAAGTATAAAGAAAAAAATTATATTAACAATTAAAATTTTCGATTCCTTATAGCAAACGATTCGTTCAAGTATCTTTATACTAATAAAGATGCTTATATTTCTAAGGCACTCAGATTTCTTAAGAAAGTTGATATTCTCTAACATAAAGACATTCATTAATATTCCTTTGTCAGAACCGCGTCCCACTCTAGTGTCAACGTAAAGGCCGCTTTGAAGATATTTCTATATTAAAGTACATTTCCAACGAAGTTAAAACTCTGCTAGTTAAAAAAACACCAACATGTTTAACTGAGATAACAGCCTTACGGTGAAAGATGAGGAATTAGGATAATTTTTCTGATGTAAAAATAGGCCACATTGTAGAATGAGGGACTCGGGTGCCTTTTATTTGCCCATTGTCAACTTCATTGTTTGATCTGAGGGGATGTGACGTGTAAGTTACCTGGAACACGGTGTTGTAATTTATATTGCGTGTACATACACAGACTATGAAAAAAAATTGATTTCTATAGTATTTATTTCATTAAAATAAGGCTTAAAAGTTTTTGCAATATGTTCAACAAATGTGATTTTTGTTGCAATCGCGGTAAAAATTGAGATTGTCATAGCGTAGTCGAACATAGTGTCTGTTCGATTCGAATTCGATTTTCACTGGGAGAAATAATCATATTTAAATTGTTTACTTTTTTCTCTCTCCATTAAAACTAAGTTCTGCTTTGAGATATTTAAAAATCTTGGCTTCAATTTTCTTTCAAAATGGGCAGTGCTATGAAGGTGTGAATCATTGCTATAAATTTGTAATTTAGTAATCGAAGTCTTATAAGCATGGTCTATTAGTCTTAACTCACACAAAGTTGGGTGCGGTCACAAGTCCTTTATATAAAACAACCACCTGCTTGATTTCAACACAAACGAAAATTTAATTATCATAAAATTTTACAGAAACATAAGGAAAATCTCAAGGGGCGGAAATTTATGACATCCGAATGTAACCCTCGAACGCATAAATAAGGAATTTAATGAACAGTTTTATTTGTGTAATAGTAATCTTTTGGAAGCGAGCATCTTTATTCGACGACATTGTTGTCGCTTAGCCATTGTTCAGTGACAAAATTTTCTGGTTGTTAGGTTGCTTAATTATTATAATATTAGGCTCTCTTGGCTCTGGAGAACCAATTGACTTGGAATTTACTTTGCTGAATATTTTGAATTGTATTAAAATGTTATTTAATATGGTAGGAGGCCATTGTGGCAGTATAGGGCAACGTCTGAGTATAAACGCGATTGTTGTCAGTTGGATTCTCATTCGAGAAAATCACTTTTCATTCCAGTATTGTGTCAAAATAAAGCACGGCGTTAAATTCTGCCATTCAATGCAGTTCGATTTGGCGGTGGTTGAATATGAATAACGGGGTAAATATGGTGGTTGAATATGATAGTAAGTTATCTCTCTACCTATATATTCCTGACTAGGTGTTTAGCTATAAAAAATATTATGATTTAATTTCAATGACACACTAAATACAATTTAACACACCTTAGTAATTCTGAAAAATTAGTCTAATATGATAAAAGATCAAGGCATACTCGTAAACAAGCGGGACGCGCGAAAGGATATTTAAGTACCTATCCAAGTTTAATATTATTTTAAGCATACGACATTTATTCGGTGTAATTTCAAAATCTACTTAATTAACACATATAATCGCAAATTGTTTAAATTTATGAAATATTCCAAAGGTACCGCATGATTACGTAAATATAAATTCGAATTATTAATTTAATATGAATATAGAACCAACCACTGTTCAAAAAAATTAAATATATTCAATTCCCCGCTGTGGTCAGATAAAGCACGATGTTGAGTTAAGGCTGAGGCTGATAGTGGAGAACGGAATGTCTTTATATTAGATTTTCTCTGCCTATCCTGTTACAACAACGTTACGACCTGTTATGCGAGAAACGACGTGAAGAATTTTACCTCTCCAATATTAGATTCTTACATATAAATAATAGTGCTATCAAGGTGTTTTTGAATATTAATAATTATTAGTTAATATAAAATAAATTAAGAAAACTATTAATTTTATATAAATATGTTTTTTTACATAGAATATTAAAAAATCAGCTTCATCTGTATTATTCGCTGTATCCTTCACACAGGAGGGTAGGCAGAGGTAGGCCGAGTTCTGAAACATTGCGTGTTAAGTGGCGGAACTCAACGCTGCACGTACAAACATTACATACTATATTAAACAGCACAACACACATACAAACATTATATACAATATTTTATTTTATTTTACAGTTTTAGTATTTTCATAAGTTCAAAGAATATATTCCAGATAGATATAAAGGACAGCTGTTGTTATCCCAAGTGGACATGCCTCGGTGAGAATCTTTTAAGTTTGTCAGATTCAAAAGAAAACTGTCAACAAAGATTGTTATTGCAAGTGTGTTCTAACTTTTAGAAATGTGGTTGACAAATTGAGACCACTCTTCTGTAGAAGTGATGAAATATGACACAAAAAACTATTGGGATTTCTATGTAGTCTCTATATAGTAAGTACGTGCATAGCGTTTATAATAATAAAAATCTAACAAATAATCAGAGGCTAAGTGTAATTAACTTATTTTTTTTTTCGATTTCATAAAACACGGTGCGGTGTTAGGTTCCGACACCCAGTGAACGATATGGTAAGTATTACAAGTATGGTAAAGTATTACAAATACTATACTATAAAACAACACAAATTTTTTTTGACAATTTTTTATTTCTTCTATGAAGAAGAACGCTTCTAAAATTTGTAATTTGTGCAAAAAATAACGTACAATAGTATCGATTATTTATTTATATTTTAAATAAAATCAACATTATTTGTTATGTAACAGCAAGAAGATAATTAAGCCATAAATATAACAATTGAATTATATAAAAAAAACAAAGCGGAACATTTAAAAACAATAGTCAAGAACGGCAACTCACAATCTTTTATTAAAACTTATCGTGTGAAATATTCAAAGAACTATGCCGGACGAAGCATATAATTTAATACTTTCTATCACAGTAAATGGTACATTTACGAAAATAATTATATGGTCTATGCTTATCTGACGACTTCTTTGACAGCTCAATATTCAACGGAGGAAAGGGAAACAAAACAGTTCACGGCTAACGCACTCGCCTCGCTGCAATACATTTTGAAGGATTACATTCATTAATATACATAGTAATTATAAAGTTGGTGGCATAATTTATATTGTATTTGCTTTAGTTGATGAAGATATGAATCAAGTGTGCTTAGTAGCGAATAGAATAAATAAATAAATAAATCAGCTTCACGCTGTATCCCGGACACTGCAGGGTAGGCAGAGAGGTACCCTGTTCCCCACTTTCCGCCGAGTTCTGGAGGCATTGCGTGTTGAGTAGCGGAACTCAATGCCACTAGTAGCGAATAGAATAGTGTTTTTGATATAGATATGTCTAATTATTTAAAGTGCATAAGTCAAGGGACGATTGTTAATGAGACTAATTATTTAGTTCTATGTGTGATTAATATTGAGGCCAGTCGTAGCAGTGTCACGGCAGTGGCATGAAGTGTGACTGTAAAACTGACTGTTTTTGGGTTCAATTCCTACTCGGGGAGATGAAATAATGTGTGTCAAGGCTAAGCGCGGCGTTGAGTTCTGCCACCAACACGCAATGCCTCCAGAACTTGGCAGAAAGTGGGGGACGGAGTGTCTTAACACTAGGTCCCCCTGCCTATCCTGCTGTGTGCGGGATACAACGTGAAGCTGATTTATTTATTGTTTTTCTATAACATAGAACTATTAGTAATTTTACTTACGTGACAGACATCTCTTTACTTTAATCTTCTTTTTTTTTTCTTTTAAATCTATTATTGTATGTATATTTTTTTTATAGATAACGCTATTTTTTTGTGCCTAGATATTATAGTAATAAAAATTAATTCATGAATGGCCATCTAAATTATTCAATTAAATTAAACATTTAACTATAAATTTAGGTGATGAAAAAAAAATATCTGTAGAGTAAAAGTACAAAGAAGAAACACCGACAAAAACAAAATTACAGTGAAATCAAAGATGCATATTCCGTTGGTTGTTCATGTAAATTAATTCAAAATGTATATTTTGATGTCATGCAAACGAGTAGTTGATGCCGAATGCCACTCGTTTGACTCTCGTTAGGACTGAGTGAGGGTGCATTACCATAATACCGTTATTTATTACAATATCCCTTTATTTTTTGTTTATTTTCAACATTTACAGCATCAGTCAGTACCATAAATTGATTTAAATTTAAATATGTATTTATGTATATGTGTACTACATTATTATTTCCTCGATTCATAAAGCTCTCGTGGCTCAGATAACACTCCGCTCACGAAGAAATCCGATTAATTCAGATAATCGCTTGAGTAAGAATTTAGCTACTAGATTATAAGATTTATTAAAAAATGGTCAAATAATTTCTTGATACCGTGGCACAGAGGCACAAATACTTTAAGGAGTTTGGCTGAGAGAGAGTTGAGCATAAGTCTTGCAACTGAAAAATACAACCTAAAATACGATATTTCTTTAAAAAAAATATTATATTAACCAAAGAAACCACGCAAGATTAAGTAGTATACCATACAAAACAGGTAAACATTAAGAACCGTAACTTCAAAGCGATATCGACCCATTAGGTCCGCATCAATCACGCTGGGCAAACATCGAGCCCATTATATTGGACAAACACGACGAGCTTCTGTTCGATCTTACTCTTTTATGGACTTGTTGATCTTTTGAATATAGATGCAAACGTATAATAGCCTTACAAAGCGTTAAATGCGTGCCTTAATAGAGAAGTGTGAACTTTTTTCGACTTTCAATTGAGTAAATATTCAATTGTTATAGGTGGCCCATCTGGTTTTGTTTATAGATTATATGATGTCAAAAGTGTGGTACAATTAGGGACCAACACTAAAGTGTTTTTTAAAGATCGGTGGTACATTAAGAATTATTTAATAAATATGAAATTATAATTAAAATAATAAATCAGTGTTCACTTTAATATATTATCCCAATGTTCTAGCCTATGATCTTAGTAATACTTTGCTTCCGACTTTTTGCCGAATTCTGGAGGCGTTGAGTGGCGAAACTCAACGCTGCACTTTGCCTCGACACCAGAATATATAAAATATTTTCTATTTTCTCGAGTAGGAATCAAGCCTGTCCCAACATAACTTAGCCCGTTTACAGTTACAGGCTTGTGCCTCTGCGCCACAATTGGGCTCAATATGATTTACTTGTTAAATATTTCAACTATTATAGGATTACAGTTTTAATTTAAATTAACGGTGGTATAAAATTAAAAGTAGTTAAACTACTATACGAGTTAATGAAAGCCCATCATTTTTATAACAGGACCTGCCTACGTAATATAGGGGGCAATACAGACGTCTAGATAGCCTTCGGTAATGATCTAACTTCATCCGCAATTCGTATTCAATACACGAACTCTAAGATGTTAAGGCATACGATGAGTTGTTTTAGTTTCATGTTCTTTCACGAGGACTTTTTATAAGTTTAATATATTCCCAAATAGGCAGAATAATCGAAAAATTTCTAGAGGAGGCCTTGTTGATCTATTCTTGTTGTGTATAGGTTTTTTTATTTTTCAAGCTTAATTTTGTATTAGTGAAGCTACTGGAATGGGCACCAGCTCGCTAGGAGTGAAAGCATGAAATTATTAATTCCCACAAGTTAGTTTCTAACCAGCAACTATCCTGTATATGGACGGTCGCTATCGTATCACACAAATTGTTAATGAATGCTTGCTTAAAATTAGCCAACATTTCTATGAAATTGATAGAAGAATTTTTGTATTGAGTCTATTCTTTTGCTCGTCTGGCTCGTGCGGTCTTGCTTCTACTTCTATGAATGTAAAGTAAATCAGTCGTTCAATTTAAAATAATTTTATTACAGTAATACAATACTTAAAATAAAACAAGAGAGATTTATGTTGTTATACTTGACAATTAGATCAACAAGGCATATTGCTAATATCTATTAGCTGGTACGTCCTAAAGGACGTACCAGCTAGATACGTGAAACTCTTTAATTTTTAAATTTTAACAGTATATTACTATACTCACGATAATTATACAGTCTATTGAAAAACGTACCTCCTTCTTCGACATTTAGTAATTTAAACAATATAATACACAGTGCTGCCACTCAGTTCATCAGAAATACTCTCTTTACCATAGCTAAATATGTTAAATGTAAGGTACTGGCACATTATACTATAGTATAAGCGAAGATTTAGAAAATGTCATATATGCTATAGCATAAGGTGACATTTTTCTCGATAGTTCTATATTATTTATTAACTAATACAACATGGTATACATTGCTGCCATAAAAAGTCTACAAATATAATGAATCGTTAAATATAAATGAATATAAGCTAGCGATATTTTTAAAAAATATTTTATTTTTGAGGCCAGTTATGGCGCAAGAGCACAAGTGTGACTATAAACGAACCTGATTATGGGTTCAATTTCCACTCGAGAAAATTAAATATTCAATTCCATTTCTTCCCTCTGATGTCGAGGAAAGGCGCTACATTGATTTCCGCCACTGAATACGCAGTGCCTCCAAAATCCAGATAGGGAATGGAGTGTCTTAACACTAGGTTCCATCTGCCTACCCTGACGTGTGCGGCATACAACAGAAAGCTAAAAAAAATATTTGCCATTGTAAACTCAAAATTAATATGGTGACGAAACAATTATTTATTTTATTTACAATTTGATAAGTACGTTTTTTTATGTATTTTTAATGAAATCAATTCTTCATAAAGAATCGTACTAAAATAAATAATCCCATTTTCATAAAATCGGCCATTGATAATATCGTTATGGGACCTCATTCAATATATTTTCTGAATGTAAAACAATTTAGAGGATTTATAATTCTCGAGATATTAGAATCGTTGTTCCAAACAGGATATTTTGTTTTAATATTTGTATGATAATAAAGAGATATCTAAATAAGGGTCGAAAAGAAATATTACAAATTGCAGGGTAAGCAGAGATAACCTGAGGACTTGACGTTAAGACACTCCGTTCCCATTATGAGACTAACTTCTCCCACTTTCCGCCGAATTCTTGAGGCAATACGAGTTCAGTGGTGGCAATCAATGGAGCACTTTGCATCATTACCAAAGCGACAAAATTAAAATATCTAATATTGGATTCCCCCGAAAAGGGAATCGAGTCCACAACCGTCACGTTTACGCTATTTACGTTTAGTTATACGTTTATTAATAATAAAATATAAATATGTGCAAGATTTTACGTAAGAGTTGCAAGATAGTCATTTTGACGGCTGATTTGTTAGTCTCTACTTCTTAATTACATTAGCATATAATACAACCTTTTTTCATAATATTCTTAAATATGTTTTTTCACTTTGTACTTGTTTCATATATCTAAGTACTTACAGCATTATAAATTAAATAGATTATTATAACTCAAATGAACATTTTACAACAAAACAAAACCAAATTGTGTATCTGGTTATTGCATTATCGATTACTTAATTTGTAAAACAAATCAAGTATCTTACTTTCGGAATTAAGCTTTCTTAATACATAAAATTGTGATATAATTTATACGAAAACAAAATTTTTTTAAAGCTTGCATAAAACTTATCACGAATATTCAATGGCAGTAAAGCTGCAGCTGGTAAGCCTTCTGTAAAGGCAATTACGTTTTGTATTTAAAAGTTTTAAATAGTTTTTTAGGTCATTACGATAAAAAAATAAGAGCATTTCAATGATCCCAGCCTTTTAGAGACGTTTCTTCTAGATATAGGCATCTCCATATTTTCGTGACGGCTACTGCTGAATTCCATTTATCAGACTTTCGGTCCACCGTCCGTAATATTTTTAAATGTTCTTGCACTTTTTAAGTTACTTAGTGATGTGGTTAAAAATAGGGAATACCATTAAAAAAAACCAATGGCACAAAATTGATACAACTTTCAATAAGTTGTATCAATTTTGTACCATTGGTTAATAGCAAAGCAATGGTTGCTATCGAATAAATAATTAAAAGTTTTAAGAGCCAAGCAAATGGTAAAGGAAAGATATAAATTTTCTTTCCAAGCGGACACTTTCGTTTTTATTCCTCTCGCAGTGATTTATCGAACAAATTACCTTGCACTCACTAAATTTCTGTCCATAAATACTCGAGTTTATGTCGTAAAAAGAAACGTTCTTTATTGAAATGTGAAATTGTATTTGATTTTGATTAAATGATTGTTATTACTTTAAGGTGGGATATGCGTAATTAATATTTATTATAAGTTAAAGAATGAGAGTCAAACCCACGACCGTTGCATTTACTGCCAACTGCTGTGCCACTGCGCAACAGTAATTTCGAGATAAAGATTTAAAGTGATAGAAACAAGAACAGCAGCAGCAACTTTGATTTAATTGATCCATATAAAAAAATTAGTATTATGCAACAATATTTAAGAATGACTTACTCAATTGGGAATTAAACCTATAACCATCGTGGCCGGCACTGGTCCACTGTGCCATAATGGCGTCTAAATTTAATAAAAACTCAAAAACGTCTTAAGGTGAAGAATATAACGGGAAATTACTTAGGAACCATGCTTGGCTTTGCGAGTTTAGTCAAAGAGAAGTCGAGATTTCAATAGAAATAGAATTTCTTTGATGTAGTATAAAAAATCGTCAGGGCAGCAGAATCGGTGAACTGTGAATTGAAAGAAATAAGTTTTAATATATTTAAAGGTTTCTTCGTTTCAATAAACTTTAGTTTGATTCTGTTGATATTTTAAATAATATTAATATATGTATGTACCTATGGGCATACAAAATATTTAAAAATCTACCTTTTACATAACTTTCACTTCTCTAATACTATTGTTTTATTTTCATTAATATTATTTATTTCGCATGAACCAACATCTTACATGACGAAAACCACAAGCATCTGCATCTGTTTTTATTAATAGACACCACACCAGGAGGTCTAAATCCTATTAACTTACAAAGAATCACATAAAAACACAAAAAAAAGCAAAAGATTAGATCAAAATATAACACGGCCAGTCAATATTGGGGATTACCACTTGGCCTAATGTAATATTACGCATCAACTAATTTGCAAATTAGCGAAACTACTAATTACAGATCGTATCATAATTCTTGCTTTATCCCAATATTATCATATAATTCATATATTCACTTATATATTAACTCATATATTAATAAAATTCATATATTAACTCATATATTAAAAAAATTAAAATCATATGCATGCAAGTGAGATTCGATTGATTTAAGTAATAAGTTAAAAACAATGTCGCCAGAATGGCCTCAAATGGAAACATGTAATGCCATTCTGGTGCAGTAGCATCAAGACTATAAGAGCGATGGTTGCGGGCTCGGATTCCGTTTCGTAAAAAGCACGGCGTTGAGTTCCGGCCACTCAATACTCAATATTTCGAAAATCTAACAGAACGTGAGGAACGGAGTGTTTTAACATTAAGTTTCCTCTACCTATCCTACTTCTACTATTCGGGAAAAAGCTTTACATGTCTACCATAGTTCACATTGTTTCATTTAGTTCATTTTACCTTTACAATTAATTTAACGCTACGTCTAGCAACACTGGCATGGTACATCGTGCTCGATACCGCCTTAATTACAACATTATACGGCCAGTTGAAGCGGCGTGTTGGTAATTATACCATAATTATTAGGAAGCTGTCAGAATATATCATTTTATGACTAGTCAATGTTTGTTGTATACAAGTTTCGGCAATTACTTAGAAGAAACTAAATGACGCAAATATAGATTTTGGAGAATCAAGATTTAAAAAAAGTAAGTTTTGCCTTTTATCTCCTACTTGTGTAAGCAATTTGGATCAAATTCTTTATAATTTTATTTTTAAAATCTAACAACTTTGGTTAATGATTTTTTTTTTTAAATTTGGATGACTTTTAATTTGTTTTACTTAAGTATTTAACTGTTTTTTATTGAATCAATATTAAATAAATTCAATATCTCTCTGAATTGTTATCTATTAAAAATATGTATTGTTAGCGAAGTCGTGTAAAAGAGGTTAGATTTAGGTGAAAATAATTATAAAAGCAGTGGACCGTCAACCAGGGGACAGTTGCGTGTAAGTGACGGCTCCTTTTCGAAGGAAACTAGTGTGAAGTATTGTTAGTAGGTGATACATATCACCTATTGC
>DVQM01000066.1:0-29423 GCA_018231645.1 Heliconius ricini | reverse complement strand
TATATATATATATATATAGATAACGTGAACCGCAACGTCTGTCACTTTATTATTTATATTGTGTAGACATTTAACGATTATAAACAAACGCGACCTCAGATATCAATGACCGACCGCCATCTCACAATGATTGATCGCGACACTTGTCTGTTTCGTAGCGGTTAATAAGAAAACTTTTACGTGACTTTATATTTTAAAATGACTAATTAACTATATTTGCCAAACAGAAAGGTTAAAATTAAAAAATAAAATGAACAAACCATTAACAACATTGTAGTTACTCTATACATTTTCTTGCAATACTAACAATAAAATTTCACGATTCAGCATTAGGGAAATGGTTAACATAAAGCAAGAACTTTCTATTATAACATCGCAATAAAAATTTCGTCAAATTTAAACAAATTTAAGCTGTTGAATATTGATTTCAGTAAAGTAAATCCAGTAAGCACCATTTTTGATTCGAATGCTTCCACGCCGTTGCAGCAGTATCGACCCGGCGCGGCGGCGGCCGACGTTCTCGTACACTTGACATTCGCACTCCCTCGCCCTCAAATAAGCGTTCACGACCCTAACACTACTGCAGCCTTACAAATACATTTTTTTTTTGAGTCAAATAATGATATATTTGCATCGTATTATTCCAGTCAGCCAGTTAGCACTCAGTCCACCGATTCCACGATATTAATTTGTTTTCATTTGCAATTTTGAGTCAAAAATGTTTTTGTGGTCTTCTTATTTACTAGTGTAGTACACATTACAGTAACGGTTAATTAAAAATAAACTAGATTTTGCTTGTCATCGGACCTAAGTACCAAAAATAAGTAAAAAACAAATTAATTTAGACAAAGACATTTAATAATATAGCGAGAACACTTGAGTCGTCTGAATTACGTCTAATTATATTTAAAATGTAAATAAAACATTGTCTTGAACAGGAAATTGTTCTATAAGCACATATAAAGTAAAACGCAAGAATAATAAGTAAAGACAAAACTGTACTACTAATACTCGGCAGTTTATGCAAAAAAAAACCAAATGTATCTTGATCTCATGGGCTGTTTTTAGGTAACCTTAAGTCCCCAGTTAGCTATCTGTTTGCCATACGGCATGATGATACCACCATCATAACTTGAAACTTTACTAGCTATATATTACATAACATCTCTTATATATTATGTTTGTCAACAGGCGAGGAGCATCCAGGCCAGAAACAAAGAAAAGGTTTCTTTAGAAGTCTTTGGAAGAAATCCCGCCATTACTCTCTGGAGCATCCGTGACCTCAAGACAGGCCATACGATACAACACTAAAATCTCTTCCTTGAAGTTACAAAAATTGTGACTAACAATGTGTTGCCTCTGATGAGTGAACAAAATAATGACTCGGATATTGTAAAATTGGCGTATAGAAATAATCGTTGTTTTAACGTGCGTGAATGTGGCTTTGAAAATTAAAACCTGTATCCTAATTTGTTAGCTATATCCAGCTAAATGTTTATTTGAGATGTGCAAGTGTTTAACCGTTGGCTTACTTTAATTACAACGCATTATTTATTTAAGCAATGAAATATCTATTTTAGAATACACGACTAATTTTCGTTGGAAATAGACATGTAGAAATGTAGATACCACGTAGTATGTTATGTACATCAGAGTTTTCAATCTTTTCTTTTAAATTATTGTTAACCAGTCTAGTGTTTATAAGGATATCGTTTCTTCGAAACAGTATCAGTTGAAACAATTATGTAAGTTTCAATTACTATTTTCCTTAGCGTTAGACATGTAAAATGATCTTGTGTGGTATATATTAAAAGAACCAAAATCACTTAGACTACCACTTTTAACATTTTATACCAATCCTTGTATTCGAGTGTACTTAATTCTTATTATTGTAGATTTTGTCAAAGGAAATAAATTATGTTCATTAGCATAATGTTTTTTACTATTTCTAATTCATCCCAACGTCCATTAAAAACATGTATATTTGTAATTCTAATATAAGGCAAAACTTTTGAACTTTTTTAATTTACCAAAATTTTTAGTAATTTGAAAGGTTCTAGATAGATAGATGATTTTTAAGAATAAATATATCAAACAAAAAAGGAAAGAAAAGCATGGAGATAAAGAAAACCAATGAATTATAATACAAATCATTTATTATTAGATAGACACAGTTCCCATCGCTTATCAGAAACAATGTACAAAGCTATAGTAGTAATATCAAATATAAACAATATGCACCCTTCGATTACTGCAAGCCTTGTTTGAGGATACAGGATTATAATTGAGCGCTTCTAGTTTCTGCAGCTAAGAGATAAAGAGTAGAACAGAATGCAAACAGTTTATTCACTACACAAGATTATAAACGCGGCGTAATAAAAAAAGGGAAGCATAGCGAAATAATGGCGATCGCGGGGTTTCCCCCCGCACACTGTCGTTATAGATTCTCACACGATGGTTCCAGTGGGACTAGAGATTTTCATTTAAAATCGTTTACATGTTTACTTATTGGGTTACAGTGTCTCTCCTTTTGTAACAAGCCCTTACACAAATGCCTATTTGTAATTACATATATAATTGTTGTATATTGTTACAGTAATTTCATTACGTGGTTATTTAATTTTATCTCTTATTAAGCTTGTCTGTGTGCGATTTCATTGATTTAATTATATCATTTGTTCCACGTTGAGCCATTCACCGAGCCAGAGAGACCGCGGTGGCGCGGAGCGTTACGCGAAACGTAACACTCGTGAAGTTGTCAGACAGCTTGAAAAGAAATCTAAAAAAAATCTCTATACATCATGCCTCGAGACCTTCGCAAAGCTCCGTTCAGCTTCACTGTATAGGTCGATAAAAGCAATTTTTATTAAAATACAAATAAAAACCACAGTACAGAAACAATCACTCTGTGGAAAAGGTGAGCGTATAAAAAAGAGTCCAAAATCCGCAAAGTAATTACGCCTGCACGTGGCCGCCAAGCGCATCAGACACTGATGGCGCCATAATTTATCAAATATCAAAACAAATGACGGTCCTTATCACTTTTATAGAATATACAAAATGCAGTTACTTATTTCCCTGTGGAAAAAATATTATCTTATAGTATTCTTAGATCACGGCGCGCTTCGATCTGTAAAGAAAGAAAAACAATGCTATATCTTTATCATATTGGAACATGCCGAGTAGGAACAACTAGTACTTTTGTCATCAAATAACTCACCTTTAATAACCACAGGTAATTAAATAATCTCCTAACTTCTCCACTACAGATGCAGCTTGCTGGGGTTGGATCGGTTCTTCGTAGAGAGAGATGACAACAGCTGCAACAAAATTATACATTTTACTGATTTCCAATACTTCAACGCACATTACATTAATGGCGGTTCTATTAAATAAATCAAAAATTTTTCGTTATCAAGCCGACAACAGACAACTCATTATATATTTGGTATATGATAATTTAAATAATTTATTTTCAGAACCTGAATTTAATTGCCTGTAAATCAAATGTAGGTCAATTAACGATATTAGAGAACTTAACGGTCTATGCGCACTGTTGCGATTTCTCAGTTTAGATGGTACAGGGGCAGCTTTAAAAAGAAATTTTAATTATGAAAGTGCATCTATCATAAACTACTGAAACTCATCTCTCGCAAAGCAGTTACTATGACACGCGATTGGAATATAGGTCTCGGCCAGGCTACTTGGCAGATGCGCAAGGGCAGGATCGGATATACGAGCCGAAAGCTATTTGTATATGAATATATTATATTAACTAAAAACGTATTATACAAAGAACTTAAGTCATCCAACTGGTGTTATATTTTGAGTCATCACACCAGTTGAACTATCTAAGCTCAGTAACAAGTGAACGCGTGTGATATGGCACGGCGTGTATGGATGCGTTACCTTGCTTTGTCTTCATGCAGTGCACGCCGACCTTGCCGAGCTTTGCGCGTATGATGAGGTCTGTTCCACTAAGGTAGATGTACCGCGTGCCCGCTATCGTCACGCCGCCGCTGGTGAGGAGTGATTCATTTTCGAAACCGGCCACTATCTTACCTACTTCTTCTTTTGATATCTGTTAACAAAGTCATCATTCTAAGCAATATAAACCTATTATTACAACTATGCTGTACTTACTATACATACAAAACCTATGTTTGCAATATGTATTTATTAAATTAAATCTTATCACAAATGTAAAATTTTAAAGTAATGACTTGTATATTATCCTAAAACATAAAGTAAATTATATAATTCATCTTTTCTATATTCAATACTAATATTCCATGAATTATATTCATAGTTAACACCTTGAACAATATATAAAAGATTTACTATAATCAAGTGGTTTGGGAAGTAAATATTTGCTGTGGGAAGTAATATTTACTTAAATTAGACAAAATTAAAAATAATGAAAGCATGAATTGTTTGAATTTTATGAGTTTCAGAAACTTTGAAGTTTGAAATGATCATAGTTATGAGGCTTAATGTAACATTATACAATGACAAGTCTTCATGAAATCAGTATCGGAAAACAAGATTACAAAGGTAATATAGATTTCAGCCAATAGTTTAAAATATGCTCATAATGATGGGCACATCACACCTCTTGTATATTAATAGGTGTCTTTCAAGTATTTATGGTGATAAGTAACAATTAGGTTGCCTTCTGGGACCATGGCTAAGGAACCAATAAAAAAATAACATTCCCTAGTGTGAGCTATGCCTGCGTAAACACATTTTAAATAACTGTCTTTATGTGAATTTCCTGTTAATATGAATTATTTTATGGAGCTATACTTAAATACTAATCAAACCAGATAACCACTTCCTTCCCTTACAATGTAATTTGCTTATAATAAATATTTCTACAAAAATGAACATTAGTAGTAGTAGCATTAAATATAAAATTAATTTATTTGCTTATAATTAATAAATTAAGTCTAAGTATACTTCATATAGTTTTTAGCTTCACTAGGTTAACAAATAACCTAATGGAGCCATGGAGACTGCTGTCTGCTTTTTGCCAAAATTCAAGATGCATCTTATTTAATAGACAAAAGGACCACTCTTTTTTTTAATGAAACAAAAATAAAAATAATTAAACATTTTATTATTCTCCGAGTAGGGATTTAACTAATTACTAATGTATTTACGACATCAGGAAAGTTACTTGCCAGTTCATTTTGATGATTGATGGATAAAGAAAAAATCTTATCAGACTTAGTCACAGATAAGACTAATAATAATAATGTTAGTAGTTCTGATATATTGTATTCATAATAAAAAAAACATTTTAAATAAATTTTGTAAAATATATCTAGTGGATATAATGCATATTATACTAGCATTATATTTTATAAATAAATTAACCTATGTACCTATTAATATCCTATTTATATATTATTGAACGATATTTTCATTGAAATCAATTTTGAAAAATTAAAAAACTAACATGTTATTGTCATACAACAATTCCATTACTATTTTACCTTAAAACGTAAATATAAATAATTATTGTAATATAACTATAACATTTAATAACAATTAATTAAAAAATTATGGTATATGGCTGTGGAATTATTAATGAAACGTAATTTAAGACATGACTCACACAATTCAATCTAAGTTCTGAATCAAAATATTTTATGATAAAAGTTTTTATGAAATATGGAGCATTACAAAATATGGTAATATTTTAAAAGAAAATTGAAAATTTGTACGTTTTGGAGGGTAGGTATGGTAACTATATTAGGCGTCGCCGACGTGTGACCATAACCCGATACAAAGCTACCGGCCGGCATCGATTTTTGTAATTAAGAAAGTACTTTAAAACCATTATAATGAAACCTTCAATAATATATTTCATAAACAGCACAGGTATTAATGTACGAGAGACATGTAAAAGAAATAATACGTATTTTTTACAATTCTTATACGAATTGACTGCTAGCACATGTCGCCATCTTGTCAACTAGCTGGATTCGTCATCCATTATTATAATATAAAATACAATAACCTTTAAAGAAAAGATGACTGCATTTTTATACATTTATATAATAACCTTTTAATTATTAGTTTACACTACACTCCAATTACGTAGTAAAAACTTACATCGAATCCTTCTGATTTGGCCCAGACATTGCCATCGTGACCGGCAATAGCAGCTTTTGTAACACATCTGGATGCAATTAACTGTTTATCGACATAATCTTGCCAGCTCATTTTGATTGAGTTCTTTATTTATAAAATAAAACTAAACTTTCCTAAACCACAGTCTAGACCCCGCAACGAGCAAACGCTCCACACGAACAAAAAGCACTGCCGTTTCAAAATGGCAGCGTACTCAAAGACACCACAGGAAGTTCAGTACTACCAACATTAGATTATTATTATCATTGCGTTCAATTTATTTTTTACAATTGCATATATAATAATTAAAATGGTACCTATTAAAAAAATATGATAACGCTAAATTCCGTGTTAAATTTATATAACATTTTAAACTATAACTATAACATTAAAAATTATAATTCGTTATTTATTACTTTTTTAAGCGTCCCGCATGTGTCCTGCACACAGCAAGGTAGAGAAGGTAGAGATTAGTGTCAAATTACTCCGTTCTCTAGTTTTCCGCAGAATCCTGTTAATATTTTATTCTGTTATTTATAACTTGATTTATTTTTATAAAAAAGATCTTACTCATTAATAATACATGTATTAAAACTTGTATTAGATCAAATGTTTGCGTTATTTAAATATAACGAAAACGATATAAAATATACGTATAATTTTAATTAATACAGATTAATTTAACATTATGTAATTTAAAAGGGATAAAATAATACAGGTAAAAAAAGTTTATATATTTATATACACATTTGGTTTCCATTAATTTTTCATATTGTTTTTTATAACATTTATATGTAATATAAAATCAAATCAGCTTTCTATTAAATTAAAATTCTAAATAAATATATACTATTAATTAGCCCGTAGTTACCGAATTAGATGGCGCATTTGAAAATCAATATTCCAGTCATTGAAATTAGTTATCTGTATCGTTTGCTCAAGATGAGGTTAGACACTTCCGTCGTTTAGTTTCCTATTATTTTACTATTACTCATCCACATAGGGAAAGGGTCTTTAAAAGCTATAAAGTACAGCATTAATATTTTTAAAATATTTTAAAATAACTTTACTTTGTAAGTTGCGTTTTAATTTTTCTTTATTGTATTACTATAAAAAAAGCTCTTACTAAACTTAACTTGACCTTGCTAGTTCTTTTCCGTTCAGCTACCGCGATTGGAACATGTCCTATTCACCTGAAACAAGGTAAGTATTTTTTTATACTTTAGTTTGAAGTATCTTTAATTAAACTTTATGGAGAAAACCATGTATATTAATATACAAATAGATATTCATAATATGTTACATGATTTTTATTATATCTTCTAATTTACTGTATTCTGCACGGTCTCCGATTGCCAACATGGCGCTGGCAGGAGAATAGTATTTGTGCCCCGGCACTGTGCACGTGTTTTGATAACATGAATTGCAGACTTTTTGGCTATAATATGAAAAAGACCATGTTAATTAGTACTGTCAATGATCATGACAAAATTATCCTTATTAAAAAAAGGGCGGAATGCGCATTTCTGCGAAATGTCATTTGACAGTTTCACAGTAATGATTTTTGCTTGTTCGCTAAAACTTGATTTTAAAATCAATACAAAATGTATATCAAATAAAGTATAATATATTTTTAGATCGGAGGCTTGGCAGGAGGATAAAAATGGCCCAGCCAAGGATCAAGGCAACTATGATGGACCTCCGGGCTTGGACTCCGTTGGCGGAGCTCTCGACACGAACTGGCATGAAGTCGTGGAAAGCTTTGATGACATGAAATTAAAAGAAGAATTATTAAGAGGAATTTATGCTTATGGTTTTGAGAAACCTTCAGCAATTCAGCAACGCGCGATTATGCCTTGTATCCAAGGTCGCGACGTTATAGCCCAAGCTCAGTCAGGAACTGGGAAAACCGCTACGTTCTCTATTTCGATTCTTCAGCAAATTGATACTAGCATTCGCGAATGTCAAGCACTCATTTTGGCCCCAACTAGGGAGTTGGCTCAACAGATTCAGAAGGTATGAGACAGGCTTTTTTATTTTACACCTTTGCATTTGATAATCAAAGCAAGAACTCAACATAATAATTTGGTTTAAGGTCGTAATTGCGCTCGGTGATCACTTAAATGCTAAATGCCATGCCTGCATTGGAGGTACAAATGTGCGTGAAGATATTCGTCAGTTGGAAAGTGGTGTTCATGTTGTGGTTGGAACCCCCGGCCGTGTATATGATATGATTACCCGTCGTGCCCTCCGTGCCAATACAATTAAGCTATTTGTACTTGATGAAGCTGATGAAATGTTGTCTAGAGGGTGAGTATTCATAATACCAAAAATTTTAATTTTGTGTTGAAATTATATATTTTTTATTTGTGATGCTAATATTCTATCTGATTACAGATTTAAAGATCAAATCCACGATGTATTTAAGATGCTGTCTTCTGATGTGCAAGTTATTTTGTTGTCGGCTACCATGCCTGACGATGTGTTGGAAGTGTCACGGTGCTTCATGAGAGAACCTGTGCGCATTCTAGTGCAAAAGGAAGAGGTGAGTCAAATACATTTAACAGGATAGGTAGAGGGAACCTAATGACTCAACATTAAGACACTCCACATTCTCCACTTATTTTTCAAGGTTTGAAGTGGTGGAACCCTACCACTCTATTGATTACAAAGTTACCAAGGCTAGAAAGTAAAGAATTCATTTTCCTGAGCAGAAATTTAACTCAAAACTATTGTATCTTCAGTTATGAGTTATGACTTGCCTTACAATGGTCTCAATTTTTTGTATAAGACTTTAATATTGACTAGTGACTCTCCTACAAAAATTGCACCTAAATTGGTTAAGCTGTTTCTTCCAATATTAGCATGCAAAACCCTACAGACAAAACACATAAACACTATACATCAACAAATGCCCCCAATACACTTATAATAATAAATATATCTTCCTTGTACAGAAGGATCAGTAATAGTTTTATTTTATGTGTAGATTATATAGGACTTATAAAAGTTTTTGGTGCAATTTTTGCAAATTTTTTATAACTTTGTCAATATTTGATATAAAATTTGTGATTATCAACATTTGTTATCTTGAGTTAGGATTTTTTGGTTTGGCTTTAAGTTTTCTCCTTAAGACAGTTAATTTTGCATGTACCAGCCAATGGAAGTCTGTGCCATGCTTTAAAATTAATTTTGATTGTATTTTTATAGCTCACCCTGGAAGGTATTAAGCAGTTCTTTATTTCCATCGAGATGGAGGACTGGAAATTAGATACTCTTTGTGACTTGTATGATACACTCTCCATTGCCCAGGCTGTCATTTTCTGCAACACTCGCCGCAAGGTAACTTCAATTATATAATAATGAGATCTATGACAATATCATTTATTTAATAATGAATGTTCTTCCTGTATAGTATTAAACTTAGGGCAATTGTATAATATGAACTTTAATCTTAGTAGATAACATTGTGTGATTAACTCAACTGAATATATATATTTAAGAGTTTATATAACCATGATTTAAAAAATATATATTACAGGAATATAATTGGCTTATTTTATAACAACATCATGAATGGCTAATCTTACATTGAATTGTAATTCAAGGCTGTGTATCCATAAAATGTAGTATACAACCTTGTTTATATAAGATGTTGTGATTCAATATTTCTTGACATATATATATTTTAAACATATTTTTTCATAATTTTGTACATCTTATGTTATTTATATACAAATTTGTATTAATTACAATGTAATGAACTCTAAAAGACAACAGTTATGATTACATTAAGTATTTTTTACTTTTAAGCTTTACTGCTAATGTATGAATAGAATATAGGTTATATATAAATTTAAAACTAATTTTGTTACTGTAATATATTGTTAAGCCTTAACTCATGAATATATTAAATGTGTTTTGGTTTAATAATGATTATACAACCTGTGCATAGCTTGGTATATATTGTGTTCATATTATGAAATTGATGATTACATTAAATAATCTACCTATCTATATAAAATGCTCAATTATTCAAATTATGTTACATATAGTAAACTCATGACTGCCGTTAATACCAAACCTAAAACAATTCCTTTACAAAATTGTTTATTAACTAAAATATGTCTACAGTATGGTTGAAGCTAATTTCAAGAAATTATCAATATTATGACATGACCACATGCTATAATGATAATGTATATTAGTATTGTATTCATCATTATATTATATAATATATCAATAGCTCAATGCTCAATGTTGCTCAATGACAGTGTTTGTAATAGTGAATTAACACTTTCCAGGTGGACTGGCTCACAGAGTCGATGCACAGCCGCGATTTCACTGTATCGGCTATGCACGGCGATATGGATCAGCGCGAACGTGAAGTCATCATGAGGCAGTTCCGTACAGGGTCATCTCGTGTCCTCATCACCACTGATTTGCTAGCTCGTGGCATTGACGTGCAACAGGTATCCTGCGTTATCAACTACGATCTGCCTACCAACCGTGAGAACTATATTCATCGGTAAAACATGTTACTTGTACATTTAATTTTTCTTATTTTTTATTTACTAAATATTGTAATGCTAAATTATGGTTTTTCTTTTCAGTATCGGAAGAGGTGGTCGTTTCGGTCGTAAAGGAATTGCTATCAACTTTGTGACTGAAGCAGACAAGAGAGCATTGAAGGATATTGAGGAGTTTTACCATACAACTATTACGGAAATGCCCAACGATGTGGCCAACCTCATCTGAGGTGCCAGCGCATTCCAGTTTATACTTTGTGTCCTGCATTCTATTGCGATATTTAAACGGTGTGAGTATTAGGGGCAACCTCCTAAGTACCGCTGTGCTGATTTTTATTGGAACTCATTTTATTTGGACCGTTGTATTGGTTTAGTTTTATGAAATAATAATACATTACTATAATATTATTGATATAAGTTTAATATACATAGTCGTAAGCCCGGCTCGGCCGGATGGCCCCCGTTCCGCGCGGACCCCGCTGCTACCTGCAGAGGGGTCTCATCGGGTACTGGAGAGGCTATTTCAATCACAAAAGTACTAGAAGGAAATAATGTATTGTAGCTTTTTTCCAGTTGTACATAATATGGTAAACTGTTTTTTGTAATACAGTAAATAAATATGATTAAATATCTCGTTTGTATTGTTATTGATGAGAATTGTGTAGCACTCCACTCCCGATCGGAACCTTAATTTCTCGTGGGCCGTGCACTCAATTGAAAAAATTTTGTTTACAGAAAATCTACCCACTGAGCTGTTGAAACATACTTTGGACACAACTATGTGGAAATAATAAATCAAAATTTCCTCTAAGTCATTACTTTCTTTTGACAGGTCCTTTTGTATCCTGTGTTCCCATTATATTATTTATTTTCTACATGGTTTTTATGTTCATTTAGATTTATTTATATTTTTGGAATAAATTTTACTTCAAAAAATATGAAGTTGGTAATTAAGGTTCCTGTTTGAAAGTGCGAAATAACATTTAACATAATAACAATATATAAATTAGCATTTAAAATGTAGGCTTTACTCATCTTGACTCAGATATTTTTGTTTATATTTGAGTTTGTTAATTAAATCTTAGAACGCACTGTCAATTATCGGGACACAGCTAGAGCTTCATTGAAATGCTTATGCACCATTAACATACTACATAATTCATAAATATAAAATAAATCATTTGATATTACAGTTACCTTAGAAAAAACATTTAAAGCCTTGATTTGATTGTTATTTTTTTTCATATTTGGGTTATTAATATATAAATTAACGTATGCGGGGGACGTAACATACCGTTTTACGGTGCGTTCTAGGCCTAGGATATCTGACACATCTATTATTACCCATATTAATAAATAACCAATAAATCATATAAAGGAAAATGCTCATTTAATTTTCCATCACATTTTTTCTCTTATATATTTTATTTCATAATAAATATGTAAAACTTTTAAAGTGAATTGAAACAATATTTTTCGTCACGCCCGTTTGAATAAGGAAATGTGCTACAGTCATTATAAAGTTCTAAATTATAAATGTCGATTATTTTTAGAATCTGACTAAAACTAAACATTAAATCACTGAATATTTGCCCGTATTTTTTCCTTACCTGCGTAAGAGAAGAAAACTTCGCGTTGATTCTTTTACTTTTTCAACTATGTATAAATATAGCGTGCAAATCGCAGATACTGTTTGAGCAACTACAAAGCAAACGTACTCTGAGCTGAAACTAAAATATTTGCAAATATACACATTAACAATAATTTTTTCTATAAAATACATGGTTAAGAATTTTAAGACAATGAGGAAAGTACGTTTTATTTATTACATGTTTCGTACTGGTTATTGTTCTACTGACAAAGTCCGTAGCAAATTATAAAATTAACGAAAACTTTAGAACGTTAATTTGCGATCGATTTACTTCTAGTACTTAAATTGATGGCATAATACTAATTTAGAACATATTTACATTTGCTTTTTTATCATTGTGATCATCAATACAAAGCTTATAGGTTAATTTGCTCCTGGCTGATTTTATTAGCTAATTTTTATATTTGAGAGTTGCACAATGCTAGGAACAAACATCATAAATACAAATTAGCTATTTGATGGCAAAAAGAACTGCTATTGTATTTTCTTAAAATACTTTATATAGATTTTAATGTGTATTAGTGATGTGGGAAGGATTGGCTATATATTGCCAAAAAAATATATATATTGAGTAAATAATTAATTTTATTCTTAAACTTTTTAATCAATAACATTGAAATAGATGCCAGGCATAATATAATCACAGTCTTAGAAATAAGTAACAACTAAAATTACATAATATCATCTATATCAATTACATTAATAAATTAATATCACACTTCTGGCTATATTCATTTTGATGAATATATAATACAGAAATATTAAGCATAAATATCATAAAAATGCAAATAAAAGTATCAACAATAGCACTGACACTGGGAAGAATATATAAACTGACACTCTTGGATGACATATGGACATCAAAATAAATGATTGGTCATCATTATTTAAGCCATCCTTAGTGGGAACTTCAACAATTACTAACTCATTACTAAACATTTCAACATCAAACTGACATTCAGACTTATTTAAACACATTTTTGTTTCAGATAAATTTGAATATTGGAATGTTGGTTTGTAAATATCAAAAATGGCATGAATATCATTGTTAACAAAATCATTATCACTATAAAAAATATAATAGTAATAACCATCTGATGTCACTTTATGATCCACCTTCAGTGTTGTTATTTCTTCTAAATATTTTGTATTGTTGCACTGTATTGAATATGGAAAAAAATCGTTCATCAGTATATTGTCTTGATAGCAGTCATAAAGATTGATTTCAAAGCTAGAAATAGACTTATCTTCAGTAATCTTAGTGGTAGTGTTCATTGCATTTCCGCCATGGTTAACACCCGCATCTAAAACTGTATTAGGATTATGCAACGCATCACTTGTATCTCTCTTGTGTTTGGTTTTTTCAATATTGGTTTCATAAGAATTACTTTTATTAGTATTATGATCATATTGAGCATGTCTTTTCTCATTTCTAGGACTTTCTAAAGTTACTGACACATGACTATGCTTTTCTATCAGCAGTGGATCTTTCTTGTATTTATCACCTAAAATACCACAAGTATTTAATATTTTATCACCTTTCACAACCAATATTTTTGAACCTTCATATCTGGAGCATCCTCTTAATTCTACTGTAGCTCCAGCAAAAAGGTAGAATCCCCAGTATTCTAATGTATCATCGGGCAATGTCATTGATTTTGTTAGTTTGATATGTCGTCTCTTACTAGCTAACTTAGGTTTGCCTTTCATTTGGAATGCATTAAAAGTACTATTCATTTTTAAGGAATGTTTTTCACAAAATATTGAAGATTGCCCTTTATGTATCTGTATAACATCTGAATCTGATATCCTATACATTACATCGGCATACTTGATATTCCTTAGATATAATGGAGAGATTATAAGTATTGCAGGCAAGACAGTTGTTAAAAGGCAAAACATAACAACTCTCTGGGTTCCATGCATCTTACCGCCATCTGAAAACAAAAAAATAAAAAATAAATAAGAAACACGAATCAGGCAGGTTATTTATAAGACGTACGCATAATAAATTCATAAATTCATTGTAAATATTTGCAATATTTTGATACGTACAAGGTTTCAAGCGTTTCTTCAACTATGTGAATTTATAATAATAAAATACGACGTAAGTATTGTCCCTTCATGTACAAAATTTTATTTAAAGTGAATTTTAATGGAAGAATTGTGTATGTAATGAATTTAACAAATTTTAAAACGTATTTTTTTCGCGAAAAATAACATTGACATTTTCATAGAACGATGTTTATAATAACAATGTTGCCTAGTGAAAATGAATTCAGAGATTGAAGATTATGTAAGAGGCCACAGCTTATTTTTTTAACAAAAAATCAAAAAGGTAACCAATAATAATTAATATACGTTGCCTGCGTGGTAGGCCCAGAGTAACTTTGATTTACTAAACTATAACAATCTTTAAATATTGTGGTTTAAATAAAAAAAGAGTCAAAGTTTTACGTTACTTTAATTTTCAAATGCTTAGAAATGTACTTAACGCATTTTTCTAAATATGAACATTTTAATATTATTTGGAGTAAAGAGCAGGTAAATCCGAAAAATACAGTTAATAACAAGAGAAAGCATATCTGTTTGCTATTTATCTTGACATAAAAATGTGCTTGCATAATTTTTGTAAACATTTACAATATGTATTTGTTTTTAGCACAAAACAATACATCATCGTAATATATAATTTATTTATACAATATATAATTATTCCATAATTTCATTAACTTATACAAAACTAATTGGCCAAAGCGGTCGATTTACAACAAAATTTGTTAAACATGTAAGAATATAAAATTATATACATCAATTTAATAAAATATAGAACCTAAGCTTGATTGTAGTTTTAAAATATTTTTAGAAGTTAAAGGTTTACCGGAATTAAAAAAGTATAATTAAAATAATTAAAAAAAAAACGGTTGCTATGCAATTGTTTTAACGATATTGATTTTACAAACGATACTTTTAAGTGTTTTTAATACAAAATGGAAGAAAGTGAACTCAGAAAACTTTTGCAATCTAAAAATGGATGTAGAATTCCACCAATGCTTCCTATACCGAATGTCAATAAGGTGGCAAAATTACCATTCACCCCATTGCCATCATATAATAGGATAAAGGTAAAAAATATTCATATACGTATTTTATTCTACGCCAACATATAGAAACAATAATAATATACATAGTTGGGATCCAAGTGTATCAAAAATTGCCTTTAATTACATATCTTCCTATCTACCGCATACTCGAAGGTACTTACGTATAAAAAAGATATTATAAAATTAATATCTTTATTATACGTAGTAGTAGTGATATTATAAAGTAGTATTTGACTCTGTTTAAAATATTAATTGGTTTAGTCCGCATAAAATGACTTGATCATAAGACCTAAATTGTCTTAATTTTAAGTTCTCTCTGCCTACCCTGCTTTGTACAGCGTCGTTTTAGATCAATTTCTCACAAAAACTCAAAATCATGGTTTTTTGAGTAGGTCACTATAATTCTAAAGGTGCGATCTGTGTATTTATGATGGTCCTATCTAATAAACTATTTACTTTAATCTTGTGTAAATTGCAGAATTTTACAAAACTTGTGGTATGTAAAATAATAAAGATTATTTTTCTACATATTTTGCAACAACAAATAAAAATTATTTTTTACAGCTCAAAGTTACCAACAAGTTATCTGCTGTTTATTCAGGAGATTATTATTACCATACCCCTACCTAATATTTTTATTTTTTCTCTTGGATAATTAGAATCGCACAATTTGTTTTAATTGCTTATTAGTTTTTAAAAATTACTACGACAACAAATAGATACTAATTTTGTTCATAACAACAGTGATATAACGTTTTTGACAATTAAAAACGAACATAAATATAGACGAATACTTATTTTATTATGATTGATATTTAAATTTTAGGATAAAAAAGCAAAATTCCGGCATATCTTAGAGGAAAAAGCTGCAAAAAGAAAGATTAAAATATCTAAAGTTCCACTGGAATTAAGCGAGCTAGATGATTTAGAGATATCACAAGATAGGCATATCAATGTTCTACGAGAATGTGCAAACAAAATTGAACCACCCCCTATGCTAAAATCTTGGGAGAGAAAAATACGTAGCTTAATACCATCTAAACTACAAAAAACATATCCATCTTTAACTGAAGAATTATTAAGAGAAAGCAAAGATGAATGGAAAAGAAATTTACATGAATTAGCTGTGAAAACAGTAATTCGTGATGTTCCTGGGGTTTCACGAAGGAGATACGAAGAACCGTATTTTAAGTTTAATGGCGTTACTTCCAACCATAGTAAAATGATTAAATGTTGCAAAAAATTAAAAAGTGCATCTTTATTACTGCATCCATTTGTAAGACTAATTCTTGAATCTTCAGAAAAAATATTTCCGGCCTTTATTATCAATTTATCAAAATATAGAGCACAAGGGCCGTTTTATTTAGAAGATTTTCAAACTAAAATAATTGAAGAAATCAAACGGGCTGATTATTTAGTATCGAGTACTTGGTATTCCATTTTAGTTCACTGGTTAAAAAATCCAAGATGTATAAAAGGAATGTCATCAAAAAAGGTGCCTGACTTTGTAAAATGTGCTACAAAAATGATATCTATGCAAATACAAGAACTGATACGTAGATCAATCGATGCTATTATTCAATCCCTTAAAGACCCTGATAGTGTTCCGTTATTAAATTTAGCTTTAGATTTTAACGGAGAGTTTATATATGACCCAACTCTAGAAGAAGTATTTGAAGTATACCATTCTGTAGTTAACGCTCTTTCTCATATTGCACAAAGACTTATGCCAATTGAACAATATCTTAAAATCCCTTATAACTATGATGCTCTACCGGTTCGATATAATGAATGGTTGCATAAAGATGGCCATGAGCGACTTCAAGTTCAGCTCGACATAGTATTTAATCCACTCGTTGAATATCAAAAGAAACTTAGAATTGATTACAATATGCTCTACGGCAGTACAGCTAAATCACTGTTGGTAAAATTTATTGAACGGGCTACCGATTTTGAAACATCTCGTGAAAAAATTATATATTTTCGCGAAATAGATTCCAATATCACCTCTATAATAGAAAATGAATATTTCAACTGCGCTATAGTTTCTCAACTCAGAATGATAGATGGTTTAAAAGGAAAAGCCTTAGAATTTATAAACGATATCATACATGGAATAATTAAAACTCACATGGATGAAAATAAAAGTATATGTAATGAGTTTGAAATTATTGCCAGTAAAGCTTTAAAAGAACCTGAGAACGCGGCTGAATTAATAGAACAAGGTGTTTATATTTTACATGCTAAAACCGTATTGGTTGAAAGCTTAAAAGGAAGAATATTGAGACAATTAAGTATTATTTCAAATTTGTTAGAAATGACATCTCTTACAACAGAGCACGTAACTTCTAATACAAAAACTGTTAATTGGTTAACAGATATAAAGCCTATATTTGAAAAGAATGCAGCTGCATATGAAACTTTTAAAGCGGAAATGGAGGATAACTTGCTATCAAAAATAGCCTACTTAAATAAAGAAGTTTTGGAAATAACACCATATTTGGAATTATTAGATAATATGGATGATATAAACCATACTTTAGAGTATTTAGAAAGCCTTAGAAGGCTTGTTCATCGCTTAGATGATTGTGATAAATTGGTAGATTGGATAAATAATGAAGAAACAACTTTTAAGTTTCCAACATCTAACTATACAGAGCTTGAAGAATTAAAAGATTTTATAAAACCATTTCATTGTTTAGTATATTTAGTCCATAAATGGAAGCGGAGCTATTACACGTGGATGGATGGACCGTTTGAATATTTAGATCATGAAAAAATAGAACAAGATCACGACTTTTACTATAAGGAGTTTTTAAAATTATCTAAGTTTTATAGAACCAAAATAAAACAACAAATATCAGAAGGTGTCGAAAAACGTTTTCAAGGTTTAGTAGACGATCCTGATATGAATAATTTACCTGCTCCGATGAAACTTTGTGCCCAATCAATAGCTGAAATAAAAGAATGGAGGCCTAATGTTCAAATGGCTCATATTATGTGCAATCCAGCGTTAGTGCAGAGACACTGGGATGAGATGTCTCTTATTGCTGGTTTCGATTTAACGCCCAATGCTGGTACTAGTTTGAGAAAGATTATTAATTTTAATCTTTGGGAGGACATAGATCAATACGAAATTGTAAGTGTAGCAGCAACAAAAGAATTAGCATTAATAACCAATTTAAATAAAATGATGGCAGAATGGGTTGATATTTGTTTTAAAACTAGTCCGTACAAAGACACAGGTATTTTTATATTAACTGGTCTCGATGACATTCAAAGCGTCTTAGATGACCACATTGTAAAAACAATTGGTATGCGTGGGTCTGCTTTTGTTAAACCATTTGAGTCACAAGTAAGAGCATGGTATGAGAAAATCACCCGTGTAAATTCTACTATTGATGAATGGGGAAAAGTACAAAGTCAATGGCTATATTTATTGCCTATATTTTCATCAAAAGATATAGTAGCCCAAATGCAAGAAGAAGGTGTAATGTTTGTTGAAGTTAACAATATATACCGCCGGTATATGGGATCCGTTGATAAAGATCCCCATGTTTTAGATATAGCTGGAGGAACGGGAGTTCTTGAGTCATTTAAGATAGCATCAGGTTTATTAGAAAAAATTAATGATGGTATTAATAATTATCTAGAGAAAAAACGGTTATATTTTCCTAGGTTCTATTTCTTGTCAAATGATGAAATGTTAGAAATTTTATCTGAAACTAAAAATCCACTCAAAGTACAGCCACATCTTAAAAAATGCTTTGAAGGTATTAATAGATTGATATTTGATCCAGAATATAACATTTCTGCAATGATATCAATGGAAGGAGAGCAAGTAGAATTTTTAGAAACAATTAGCGTTGCAGCAGCGAGAGGCTCAGTAGAAAAATGGCTAGTCCAAGTAGAGGAGCAAATGCTAAAAGCAGTTAAATCGGAAACTGAATTATCTTATTATGATTATCCTAATTTAAGTCGTGTGGATTGGATACTATCCTGGGAGGGTATGGTTGTCTTGGCAATATCTCAAATTTATTGGGCTGTGGATGTTCATCAATCTTTAGACACTCATAAACTTAGTGAATTGCAAACTTTTCACTTATCATTAACAAAACAACTAAACGAAACAGTTGCAATAATTAGAAGAACTGATTTAACGAAACTAAATAGTGTAACAGTAAAAGCCCTGATAGTTATAGATGTTCATGCAAAAGACGTCATTGAAGATCTTATTGGTAAAAATGTAATAGAAGTAACTGATTTTCAATGGTTGGCTCAGTTAAGATATTATTGGGAAGAAGAACGAGTATATGTAAAAATAATAAATGCTGTAGTGAATTATGCTTATGAATACTTAGGAAATTCAGATCGTCTAGTTATAACACCACTTACCGACCGTTGTTATCGAACTCTAATAGGAGCTTATTATCTTCACTTAAACGGGGCGCCTGAGGGACCTGCCGGAACCGGAAAGACAGAGACTACAAAAGATTTAGCAAAAGCTTTGGCAGTGCAATGCGTTGTTTTTAATTGTTCTGATGGCTTAGACTATAAAGCTATGGGAAAATTTTTTAAAGGTTTAGCATCTTGTGGGGCATGGGTTTGTTTTGATGAATTTAATCGTATAGAAGTAGAAGTTTTGTCAGTAATAGCGCAACAGATTTTGTGTATAGTTCAAGCAGTAAGGCAACATTTAGAAACATTTGACTTTGAAGGAACTACGTTAAACTTAAATCCAGCTTGCTATGTTTGTATAACAATGAATCCAGGGTACGCTGGTCGTTCAGAACTCCCAGATAATCTGAAAGTTTTATTTAGAACCGTAGCAATGATGGTCCCCGACTATGCAATGATTGGTGAAATATCTTTATACTCCTTTGGTTTTATAGATGCTCGTAGTTTGTCTGTAAAAATCGTAACTACGTACCGTCTATGTTCTGAGCAGTTATCTTCTCAAAATCATTACGATTACGGTATGCGAGCAGTAAAAACGGTCCTATCTGCTGCTGGAAATTTAAAAAGGAGTTATCCTAATGAGAATGAAAGTATCTTGTTGCTTCGATCCATAACTGATGTAAATTTGCCTAAATTTCTCTCATTTGATGTACCTTTATTTGAAGGCATTATATCTGATCTATTTCCTGGAATTACACTACCTAAGCCTGATTATGACAATTTTAAAGGAGCTTGTAACAAAATTTGTGAATATAATAATTTGCAACCAGTAGACTGCTTCATACTAAAGATTATACAGACATATGAAATGATGATCGTTAGACATGGCTTTATGTTGGTGGGAGATCCATTTTCAGCTAAATCAATGACATTAAAAGTGTTATCAGAAGCTTTAACATTGATGGCCCAACAAAATATACCAGATGGTTGTGACTGTACCTTTAAAGTTCTTAATCCAAAAGCAGTGACAATGGGTCAATTGTACGGTGCTTTTGATCCAATATCATATGAATGGTCAGATGGTATTGTAGCGACCATGTTTAGAAATTTTGCGGCTGAAGATACACCTACACGAAAATGGATTGTTTTTGATGGTCCCGTCGACGCAGTATGGATTGAAAATATGAATACTGTTTTAGATGATAATAAAAAACTTTGTCTGACATCAGGTGAAGTAATGGCTATGACAAATGTAATGTCCATGATATTTGAAGTTATGGATCTAGCTCAAGCTTCTCCAGCGACTGTATCTAGATGTGGCATGATATATATGGAATCCGCTTCTTTTGGATTCATGCCTTTTTATAAGTCTTGGTTAAAAACACTTAATCCTACTTGGTTAGAAGAAAACGAAGATTATATTTTTAATATGTGTGCATGGTTATTTGAACCACTAATATATTTTATCAGAAAACATTGTACGCAACTTGTTACAGGTGGTGAGGTTAATTTAGTAATGAGTACCCTAAGACTGATAGAAATGTTAATGGATAGCGCTCTCGACGGCGAAGAAGATATCAAATACACAAGAACCTGGTTCATTGCATCCTTCATGACTGCATTGGTATGGGGTTTGGGTGGTATACTCAATACCGACTCCCGTGAAAGATTTGATGACTTACTAAAAGAATATTTTAGAGGTGAAAAAGGTATTCCAATGGAAATAGATAGAATCGATGTATCTATCCCAACCGAAGGAATGATAATAGACCATTTTTACATGTATAAAGGCAAAGGCTGTTGGAAACCGTGGCCTGACGCTGTAAAGGTAGCTCAAGTAAAAGAACAAATTAATTTATTGCAAACTGTGATACCTACTTTGGAAACAGAAAAATATATATTTCTCCTCAAATTGCATACAAAGTTTTCAAAACCGTTATTATTTATTGGACCAACAGGAACCGGTAAAAGTTTTTATATACAAAACTTTTTAATGAGTATTGATTTGGAAAAATATACTCCTGGCTTTATAACTTTTACTACTACTACTTCTGCGAACCAAACTCAAGATCTTGTTTTATCAAAATTAGTAAAAAGAAGAAAAAATAACTATGGCCCAACGAAAGGTAAACAGGCAATTATTTTTATTGATGATATGAATATGCCAGCTAAAGAAACATATGGTGCCCAGCCCGCCATTGAATTATTAAGACTTTATTTTGATCAGAAACACTGGTACGATTTAAAAACTACTGAAAAATTATTTATATATGATACACTTTTTTACGGGGCCATTGGTCCAGTTGGTGGAAGCAGGCAGTTAATATATCCAAGGATGCTGCGACATTATAATATATATTCTATAAATGAACTTTCAAAAGAGAGTATGTCAAAAATATTTATGTCCCTGTTGCAGTTAGGCTGGAGGCGAAATGGGTTTGGACAAGATACTCAACCAATAATAATAAATATTATTGCTGCTACTTTAAATATTTATGAGCAGTCCACCGAGGGCTTAAGACCTACTCCAGCTAAATCACATTACATTTTTAATTTGCGAGATTTTTCTAGAGTTATTCAAGGATGTGCTCTGTTGAGAAAGGAATCTGCAGATAATAAAAAGACTTTTATAAGAGTTTGGGTTCACGAAATAATGCGCGTATTTTATGATAGACTGGTAGACGATTTAGACCGTACCTGGTTTTTTGACATTTTAAGAAAGTCAACTCAAGATTTTATGAAAGATAACTTTGATTCAGCTTTAGATAATTATCAAAATGAAAAAGGAGAAGTAACGCAAGAAAATATAAAGAAAATGATGTTTGGGTGTTATTTAGATACAGATAGCGTAGAAGGCGAAAAAAAATATGAAGAAATACCTTCGAAAGAAGTTTTTTTAAACATGGCTATATCTATGTTAGCAGAATATAATGCTATGCACAAAGCAAAAATGACGATTGTTTTGTTTGATTACGCATTAGAACATTTATCTAAAATATGCAGATTACTTTCGATGCCATCAGGGAATGCTTTGTTAGTCGGTGTGGGGGGATCTGGGCGACAGTCTTTGACTAGATTAGCCAGTACCATACTGGGACAACAAATATTTCAGCCAGAAATAACTAAGGCGTATAGTGTGAAAGATTGGCATGATGATGTAAAATTGGTACTTCGTGAATCTGGCGGCTTAAATAAGGATACTACATTTTTATTCACGGAAAATCAAATAAAAGAAGAAGTATTTATTCAAAACCTAGACAGTTTATTAAATTCAGGTGAAGTTCCTAATTTATATGGACTCGACGAAATACAAGAAATTTTGGAATTAGTACGATTAGCTGCTCAAGGGGGTAATAGAAATTTGGATATAAGCCCTTTACAAATATTTTCATTCTTTATTGGTCGCTGCAAAGCAAAATTACATATTGTTTTATGCTTTAGTCCTATTGGAAGTTCGTTTAGAACAAGATTGAGGTTATACCCTTCTTTGGTTAATTGCTGTACAATTGATTGGTATGATAGCTGGCCAGAAGATGCTTTGGAAATGGTTGCTCATTATTATATGGTTAAAGTTAATGTACCTGATAAAGTTAAGGCATCGGCAGTAGTAGCATGTAAGCAGTTTCATGTCGATATTCGAATGGTTTCCACTGAATTCTTCAACCAATACGGCCGTAAAACTTATATAACATCTGCTTCTTATCTCAATTTAATAAAATCTTTTACAATATTAACAAACAAAAAGCAAAAAGAATTAAAAGCAGCTAAATTAAGATATACGAATGGTTTAGACAAATTAGGTCAAGCAGCAGACGCAGTAGCTATAATGCAACGAGATTTGAATGCACTAAAGCCGCAACTAATAGTTATGGCTGCAAAATCAACAAAAATGATGGAAGAAATAGCTGTGGAAACAGCTTCTGCTGATAAGGCGGCTGCTCAAGTAAGGGAAGACCAAAAAGTAGCTAACGTACAAGCAGCAGCAGCACAAGAGCTTAAGAAAGATTGTGAAGCGGACTTAGCACTGGCATTACCTATTTTAGAGGATGCTATTGCCGCATTAAATACTCTAAAACCAGCGGATATTACTATTGTAAAATCCATGAAGAATCCTCCAGCAACTGTAAAGTTAGTTATGGCCGCTGTATGTGTTATGAAAGGTATTCCCCCCGACAAAATACCAGATCCTGATAATCCTGGTAAAAAAATGTTTGATTATTGGGGACCGAGCAAAAGAATTTTAGGTGATATGAGTTTTTTAGATTCACTTAAGAATTTTGATAAAGATAATATACCAGTAGCTACAATGCAAAAGATTAGGAAAGAGTATCTATCGCATAAAGATTTCAAGCCACATATTATTGCTAAAGCTTCTACAGCAGCTGAAGGATTATGTAAATGGATCATTGCTATGGACATGTATGACGCTGTAGCCAAAGTAGTTGCTCCCAAAAAAGCTAAATTGGAAGCTGCGGAAAAAGAATTTTCAGAAACAATGGCAATATTAGAAGAGAAAAAAGCTACAGTAGCCAGATTAGAAGCAAAGCTAGCAGAATTAAATGAAGCCTTAGAAGAAGCTAATATAAAGAAAAAAGCATTAGAAGATGAAGTTCAACTTTGCATTGATAAATTATATCGAGCTGAAAAATTAATAGGCGGCCTTGGAGGTGAAAGAGTGCGGTGGACTCAAGCTGCTGAGAATTTACAACGGTTATATGATAACTTAGCAGGTGATATTTTAGTATCTTGTGGAATCATTGCTTATTTATCACCATACACCATGCCAATAAGAGTTACAGTTGTAGCTCAATGGAGAGATTTAATTATTAAACTAGAAATGCCACATTCTGAACAATTTGTATTTAAAGACATATTGGGCACAGATATAAAGATACAAAATTGGTGTATCGCCGGATTGCCTTGGGATTCATTTTCTATTGATAACGCTGTTATACAAGATAACTCATTACGATGGTCTTTACTAGTTGATCCACAAGGTCAGGCAAATAAATGGATAAAAACAATGGAAAAATTAAATGACTTACAAGTTATGAAATTTACAGATGGTAATTACATGAAAGTAATAGAAACATGTTTAGAGTATGGTAAGCCTGCACTAATCGACTGTATATTAGAGGATGTAGAACCACCATTAGATCCAGTTTTATTGAAACACACGTACACACAAGGTGGAAAGGAATTTATTGCTTTAGGAGAAAATATTATAGAATATCATCCAAATTTTCGATTGTATATGACAACAAAGTTAAGAAATCCACATTATTTACCTGAAGTGTTTAATAAAGTGACTTTAATTAATTTCGCACTCACAAAAGATGGCCTAGAGGATCAGCTACTTGGTATAGTGGTTGCAAAAGAGAGGCCAGACTTACAAGAAAAGCGAGAGAAATTAATTGTACAGGGAGCTGCCAATCGTGCAGCACTTAAACAAGTTGAAGATGATATTTTACGTACCTTACAAGAGTCGAAAGGAGATATATTAGAAGATGAAACCGCAATTGAAGTTTTAGATTCGTCTAAATTGTTAGCTATCGACATAATGAAAAAACAAGAAGCTTCTGTTGAAACTGAAATAATCATTGAAAAGTTTAGACTTGGATACAGACCTATAGCTTCACATTCAGCTGTGTTATATTATTGTGTTACAGAGTTGCCTAATGTTGATCCAATGTATCAGTACTCTTTAACTTGGTTTATAAATCTCTACATAATTTCTATCGAAAATGCAAATAAGTCTAAAGATTTAGAAAAGCGGTTAAGATTTTTAAGAGATACATTTACATATAACTTATACAGTAATGTTTGTAGATCATTATTTGATAAAGATAAATTAATGTTTTCTTTTATTATGTGTTCTAAAATGATGTTATCTACTGATGAAATGAATCATGATGAATATACATTTCTTATAACTGGTGGGATAGCGGTAGAGAATATTTTTAAGAAACCTATAGAGTGGTTACCAGATAAAAATTGGGATGAAATGTGTAGATTGAATGATTTATCTGCATTTAAAGGTTTTAAAGATAGCTTCAGAAATACTATAAGCAAATGGAAAGAAGTTTATGATGATTTAGAACCTCATCGTAGAAGCTTGCCTGGGATTTGGGATGAAAAATTAACTCCATTTCAGAGATTATTACTCGTAAGAGTGCTTCGTCCTGATAAATTAACATTTGCTATTTCGGATTTTGTAGAAAGAAAAATGGGTCAAAAATATATAACACCACCACCATTTGACATAGGTCGGTCATTTGGAGATTCTAATTGCTTGGCTCCATTAATTTTTATTTTGTCACCTGGTTCGGATCCTATGGGAGCTCTTATAAAATATTGTGAAAAAATGGGTTATAGCCATAGATTTAACTCAATATCCTTGGGACAAGGACAAGGTCCTATTGCAAAAGCAATGATAGAACGTGCACAGTTAGAAGGTGGCTGGGTGTGCCTACAAAACTGTCATTTAGCAGTGTCTTGGCTACCAACACTTGAGCAAATTGTTGAAGGTTTTGATTTAACTAACACTGATTTAAGTTTCAGATTATGGCTCACAAGCTATCCTTCTGATAAATTTCCACAATCTGTCTTACAAGTTGGAGTAAAGATGACAAATGAACCACCTACAGGTTTACAACACAATTTAAGTAGGTCATATCTATCAGAGCCTTTAAAGGAGTCAGAATTCTATGAAGGGTGTCCAGGTAAAGACAAAGCCTTTAGTAAGCTGTTATATGGTATAAGTTTTTTTCATGCAGTTATACAAGAACGAAAAAAGTTTGGTCCCTTAGGATGGAATATTCAGTATGGTTTCAATGATTCCGATTTTCACATATCTGTTATGCAATTACAAATGTTTTTGAACCAATATGAGGACATACAATATGTAGCTATAAAATATTTAACTGGAGAATGCAATTATGGTGGTCGAGTAACAGATGATTGGGATAGACGTTTAATTGTAACCATTCTTGATAATTATGTAAATGACGGTGTCATAAACGATGCTAACTACTTATTTTGTGATATCGGAACGCAATACGGACTCCCAAGAAGATGCGAGTATCAAGATTATCTAAAGCATATTGAATCAGTTCCAGTAAATCCTCCACCTGAAGTTTTTGGCTTACATATGAATGCAGGCATCACTCGTGATTATTCCATATCAATGGCGTTAACAAGCGCATTAGTATTAGTAGAAGGCACCAGTACAGGGGGTGAAGGTGGAAATACTGAGTATATCCTTACACAAATGGCATCTGAAATTTTATCCAAGTTGCCTCCTCCGTTTGACATAGAGATATCACAACAAAAGTTTCCTGTTGACTATAATGAATCTATGAACACAGTTTTAATCCAAGAAATGCAACGATTCAATAAATTACTACACGAAATAAGGACTTCTTTAATGGACCTGCAAAAAGCAGTGAAAGGTGTTATTGTTATGTCTCCAGCTTTAGATTTACAATCAAATGCTATGATCTTAGGTAAAATACCCGATAATTGGTCAAAAGTTTCTTATCCAAGCTTAAAACCATTACCGAGTTATGTTACAGATTTTATAGAAAGATTAACTATGTTGGAAAATTGGTATCAAAACGGTAAGCCGTCAACATTTTGGCTGTCTGGTTTCTTTTTCACACAAGCTTTTCTTACAGGTTCTATTCAAAATTATGCTCGAACAAAAAAAATTCCGATAGATTTATTGGTCTTTGATTTTGAAATTCTTCATGTCGATTATGCCAAAAATTCACCAGAAAGTGGAGTATATGTTCATGGCTTATTTACGGATGGCGCACGGTGGAATCGGCAAAAATATTCTATCGATGAGCAACAGCCCAAAATCTTAAATGAGAACATGCCTGCAATATGGTTGTATCCTAAGTTAAAAAAAGAATTTGATGAAGGTACTAGGTATAAATGCCCACTATATAAGACCTTAGAAAGAAAAGGTGTTCTGGCCACCACAGGCCATTCTTCTAATTTTGTATTAGCATTTTATTTGCCTTCTGATCGGCCTTCAGCACATTGGATAAAACGCAGTGTCGCTCTTATATTGCAATTGGATAATTAAAACATAGCTTATGGATATGTACGTAATATATTTCATGACTGATTTAAACTTAAGATGTTGGAATTAATTAGGAGAATAAAGACGTTGAAAGTCTTTATTAATAGATACATAATAAGAATATCCTACATAAAAACATTGTGTTTTATGTACATTTTGAAATGACACTGAAACGATGTTTTTTTACATCAAAAGTCGAATATGCTTATACAGTGTTTTATAGTTCAAGTCTTGATAATGTTGAACTTTGAACACCACTTTTTAATACAAATATAAGTAGGCATCATAGAATCACAAGTATGTCTTTACACAGTAAATCAATCTTTTTTTTTATGAGCATTTTAGTTTGCACCGGAGGAAATGTACTATTTTATTTCCTTTCTAAGATTTTTAAATGAAAATATATTCGAATAAAGCTGTATTAATATTATAGGCTCAATAGAATAATGCAGAAACTAATTTTGAACTTCTTTTTGCTTAGTTATAATACTATTTATAGCTTAATTTAGTTTAATTATATTGTATTTAATCCACTGTTATTATTTCTTTTAACTTTAACTTTTTATATAATATAAATTTTAAAATTGTAACTGAGTGTTTTATATCTGTAGAATATAAATAAATATTTGATAAGTTGTTTCAATGAATTCTCCTAATAATAAATACATAAACACATATATCTACATATTCATAATAATAATAATATGCTTTATTGTACACCACAGAAATACAAAATAAATAAAAGAAACATAAAGAAATAGAGGAAAATGTACAGCAGGTGGCATACACATTGCAATTATTAAATGAATTATTAGTTAAGTTACATCTATAAATGTAAATCTCTTCCGAAATTCCGTCACTGAATCAATAACAGATAACGTTAACGTTAACATTGAAGTTAATGTGCAGTGCAGGTGAGGAATAAAAATAAGATCCCCAAACTTTAACGAAAACCGGTAAAACAGACTACGGTTAACAGTCATAAGGTCCTCCAAAATAAAGTAGCGAGCGACTGTTTATTGAGAATAAAATTAACATATGTAATTAAAAGCTTTTTTTTTGTAAAAAAAAAATCTTAATACAATATTGAAAGAATGGTTTGCAATGTTTTTATAAATCTGAAACCTTAATTTATGTATTAGACCTAGATCCCAGCCCCGCCAGACCTACGTGATGGTAGCAAAGCTGGAATTTTTAGTATTATTAGTCCAATTCGTAGTGAGGACGGTATGCGTACTCACTAACTCGAAAGTGGGGACCTTTCGGAGGTAGCTCAAACTAAAGGTACCTAAAAATCATGCCCACCTACGTTGAAGTAGCAAGGCTCATATTTAAGTATGTTATTAAGAATATTGTAAAAAATAAATATTCATTATTGCCAGACCCCTTACGTGGGCCTTTATTCCCGCCGCCCTAAAGGTTGTTTAAAATTGAGGCAAACTACGTCATACTAGCAAATCTAAATTTTACATATATTATTTAAGGTACTATTTCGAGGCTCATTATAAGCAGCC
>DVQM01000065.1:0-29433 GCA_018231645.1 Heliconius ricini | reverse complement strand
TATATATATATATATATACATGTAGAGACCGTAGCGTTTGGCGCTCCGTTCTCTCTGAATAAGTTAAGTTAGTTAAGTTATATTTACTTAATTTATTGCCTTTAACGGTAACCTTTTTCAGGTTGGTTTACCATTTATGTCTAAAGATGCCATTTCCACAACCTCACCAACTCCATGCGATGAAGAATGCAAATGAAATCAAAGTTGAAAGTAAAGATCTTCCTTGATACAACTATGATAGCTATTTAACATAAAATAGTACTTAGAACTCCAGAGCAACCCCCTCTGAATATCAACTAGACGTTTGACCGTAACGCCTGCAATTGACTTCATTATCTTTTTGTATTATATAAGGAAATTATTGTATTTTGAATTGTTGAAAATAAATGGCTTTTTGACTAAATAAAATAAACAAAAATAAATGCTAGGTTTTTTTTAAATCAAGCTGTATAACGCATATACCGATGTAACGTATAGCCGATGGAACGTAGTGTTAGGACTAGGTTTTGATAATATTTCAATTGATTCAAAGTAAACAATACCAAAAAATATTAATAGAAATATTGATTGTTGTGGGTACGATCCCCACTCGAGGAAATTAAATATTTATTTACATTTATATTTCCATTTCATCGTCCTGGTATCTCTGCACTTCGTGCGGCGTTGAGTTCCACGACTCTACATGCAATGCCTCCAAAATTCGGTGGTAAGTCGGAAACGAGCGTCTTAACACTAAGTTCCCTCTGTCTACCATGTCGTTTGCGGGATAAAGCGTGAAGCAGTTTTTTTAATTATTACTTTTAAATTATTTGCTATTTAATCCGTTATTTCCAAAACTGTCCAATTGTAATTTTTCTCCTCCTTTTCAAGTCGATTAAAGAAAATTCATAGATACTACAGTAGATATGGCTTATTGTAGTACAGATTAATATAAATTTTCAATGCAATACTCCTTTTAACAGATTTTGAACCAACACTCACAATTTTTCCTCCAAATATTATTTTTCATACCGTAATAAATATTTTTTTTTGAGAACCCAGTGTTAAGATACTCCGCTTCCCACTTTCCGTTAAATTCTGGAGGCATACCGTGTTGAGTGGCGGAATTCGACAACGCGCAGCGTTTTCCGTTCGTTTCAACACCAAAAAATGAAAATATTAAATATTCCACTTCCTCTCACAAGCATACAACCTACAACCTATCACGTTTACAACCACATTTAGCACACTACACCACGAGTGGCCACCACCATATAATAAACTTTGACAAGCGTAATGTAACGTAATATCAGTAAAACTACTAATTGGTACATTTGCTGCTGTAATTTGAGTGAATAGACCATGATGCTCGCGTTGGAAACCTTTTAATATGAAATGAGTAGAAAATTGGCACGCGTCGAATGACATTATTAGGTGGTGGAGCTACCTGGTAGAAGCGGTTTTGTTTGCTATGTTCACTTAATACTCATCTATATTATTATTGTGTCTATATGAAATTTTTTACTCTCTCTTTAGATGTGTTTCAACACTATGTTCTCTCTGCCTACCCTGCTATGTGCGGGATACAACGTGAAGCTGATGAAATTTTTCGTGAAATATCCAGCGTTCCGTAGAGTGGCAGGAGGGATCTAACGTTAAGATACTTAGTTCAGCACTTGTGTCCAGATTATGGACATCACATTTTGACATATACTTATGTAGCAGAGCGAGGAAATGAAAACAAATATTTCCTTGAGAGGGAATCAAATTAGCAACCGTCCCGTTTATAGACAGATGTTGTACTGCTGGGCCCAGACGGTCTTTTTAACTTCGAACTTAATATTCCAGTCTATGATCTTATTAATAAATATTTAATAAAACATAAAGTATTAGACATTAATCGGAGAGTAAAAATATTTTTTTACGCTTTTATCCCCATACTAGTATAGGCAGAGAAAACCTAATGTTAAGACACTCCATATCTTATTATTTTCCGAAGAATTTGAGATATTACTTCAACGCGTTGAGTTCCGCCACCTCTCATCAATGCGGCGGAAAGTAAGGAACGAAAGTGTCTGAATATAGTTGCCTCTGCTGCCCGACATGGCAATGTGCGAGATACAGTGTGAAACCCAAAAATAAATTTAAAAAAACAGCCCCAAAAATAGCAAAAAATAATGAGGAAACACACGATTTACCCCAAACCATCCGAAACCCAGCCTCACCCCGAAACAAAATAGAACTTGCTAATTGCAATCATAATTAGCACTGAACTACCTACCACCACCTACCACCCGACACCGTAATGCGTGGTTGTTTTCAAAATTTCATAACTTTACACAAATACTTTGGTCTAGGACACATTTGGGAAATCTCGATGTCGTTACCGCGGGTGCGTTGGCTAATGTACGCACCTTGCGTGGCTAGGATGTGCGAAATTAGAATACGGTATATTAAAATGATTTTAATTTTATTTTTAAATGTAGTTTTTTTTTAATTTTACGCTGTATCTCATGTATAGTAAGGTAAGTAGAAGGAACGTGGAAACATAGTGTTAAGATATTCCGTTCTCATTTCTTGTACTTCTTAACGCAGAATTCTGCAGGGCCTAAATATAGGACATTGAAAGTATACGTAACAGTTGAGTTCGAAAGGAACTCTAAACATCATGTCTTTAAATTTGAAAAAGTATACACCTATATTAACACTGGGTTCCCTCTGCTGCGCTATACGGCAAAAAAAGTGAAATTGTTAAAAAAATAACTAAAAGTATAGTCGCGATAAATAATAACTGTGGAAAAACGTCGTCTTAATTTTTACTTGGCGGAACTCAACGCCACGCTTTCTATACCCGTCAAAATCTCATTTAAATAATACTTTTTATATTCATTGCAAACATACAAAACCCAGTTCTTCCTACCCACTTCCACGTTACAATGTACCGTCCGCAGCGACGGTACAGCCCTTAAGTGAGAAAGTCAGAGATGGATTTTTGCTGTCGACGCCTCTTAGCCGGTTATCATTGGGCATATTTATGCTATAAGTTTGTATATTACGGCCAAATTTATTGGACACGCGTGTTAAAAGTTTTTGTTGGTGCTTTTGAAGCTTTCTAATTTGGGCGGGTTATTAATTAGCTAGTTTTCTTGGTTACGAGTGATGTGTGTTATTTTTTTTTTAATTTTTCTTTTGTATCTCGCGTATTGAGTGGCAAAATGTGGAAACAAATAAATAATATAATTTTAAAACTAAGTCATGTAGATTTAAAAGTTGAGACCCGTTGTGGCGCAAGCGGGTACAAGCATGTTAGCACGACAGATTATGGGTTAGGTTCCCGCTCATCACGCAATGCTTTCTAAAAAAATCAGTAGTATCCCTGAACGCAGAAGGTTTCATTATATATATATATATATATATATATGTATGTATATCCACAAAAGGAGTGGAATTCTTACTTATAAGTAGTAGTGGTGGTTTCAGCATTTTTGAGTGGCGGAACTTAATGCCACTTTCCCATCACCAAAGCAAAAAACCACCCTAGTAAGAAAAAAATAAAAATATTAAATGTTTCATTTCCTAAAGTGAGAATCAAACCCACAACCTGTCGCTCTTACAGTCTCAGGCTTTTCCCCCTGCGCGACGACTGGCCTCATTTCATTTTGACTTCCATTTTATTTAAATACATAACTTAAACACGATTGATTCAAAAGATCTCTTTACATTAACATAAAACAGAATTTTCAACTGTGATTCAACCCAAAGTGATTTAACCTAAAAGTCGAAAAATAATTAAATGAAATAATAGGAAAAACTTATAAATATTCAAAGATCCGTCTTAAACCTTTAGCGGACTGACGAATTCGTTTTTACTTATTCCACAGAAAATCTGCTTAAAATCCGTATTTAAAAGAATCACTTGGAATTTATTTGCATCTGGACACAAGATATGAGAGGATAGCTTTTAAAATTATTGTTTTTATGGATTATTATTAAATAAGACTATTCTGTGACTTGGTTATAGGTTTGATACTAACTGGTGAGGGGAGGAGGACGGGAGTATATAATTTAAACTCACCTCCTCCTCCCCGCTTTCATCGTTATAGCAATATAATGCGCGGCGTTGAATTCCACTCTAGACGCAATGTCTCGACAGGTGAAAAAATAATTAATTACCATTTTTTCTTAAGGACATATGAAACCATAGTATCTACTAGTCATGGTTTTAACGCTGTATCTTAAGATTAAAAATATTTCTTACAGACAGACATAACCAACGTTTACATCCTCACGCCAATGCTTCTGCATCCCGACTAGTCTCATATAATTATTTTCTGAAATAACGTGCCCCAATTCGTACGTCCTATAACTTAGACCAGACCCCACAGCTTTCTTCTTATCTCTTCGCAATGGTCGCGATTCGTGGTTACCCTTTGGATGTCGTCGTCACGAATGATTTTAAATGTAAAAATTATTCAAATAAGTGGGATAAGTCTCCGCCAGTCGATGCTACGCCTAATAGCTGATCTGTGATGGCTGATGATGCGGTGTTATCTGATACTGTTTGCCATTGTTTTTTATCTGATTTGTTTTGGTTTTTTGGTTTTAATTTAATAATGTCACAGAATCACATTGTGACAGCGTCTGATGCCTGTTCGAGTCCCACTCTGTGGGGAAAAACACTAAACACTAAACTCCCTCGACATCGTGTTTCCGGAGTGAGGGGGTATGTTCTTTCCACTTACCTTCCTATGTGCGGGAACAGCGTTAAGCTAAAAAAAAAGAAAGACGTGTTTTTTAAAAGTGCTACTAAAATAGAATGGTGACCTCTGAATCCAATCTCCAATATTCAGGTCTTGTCATCCAATCAGCTCGATGGTACCATATTATCTAACCTAAGCTACTTACTCGCAACTACCAAGTTTTACTATGATACTTTACAATTACCAGGAGTAGGTGAAATTAAGTTTCATATATTTTATTATATATTTACAAAGTTAAATACATAGTTGAAAGTTATCTTTACTTATAACTGAAGTATAAAAATATATTAACTTAAAAAGAAGCCTTTTTCTTTTTTACCATATTGAGCTTATTGAGCATATTGAGTTTGATTTTTTTAAGATTGTGCTGTATTCTGTTAGCTAAGACATTTCAAATGAAATCCATGACAAGGTGTACTAAAAAAATATATAATCTGCCATTTTGTAGCGGCGGCAATCTTGAGTTTGAAATTTTTCTTTTACTATCACACTGTATCTCGCACACAGCAAGGAAAGGCAGAGCGATACCAATTTTAAGACACTCCGTTGTTAACTTTCAGCCGAATTCTGGAAGCATTGCGTCTTGAGTGGCGGAACTCAACGTCGCGCTTTTGCCTCGACACCAGAGCGAATTATTTCATTTTCTCGACTAGGGATCGAACCCACATCGATTTTGAGGCAGACTTTGTGCCTCTGCGCCACAACTGACCTCCTACTAAATCAAGCTAAATAGAACCGTTTAATAATACAAAATAATTAAACCCCTGCATCACCCTATCAATCTAAAAAAAATAATAAAAACGCACACATACACACGACACACAAAATCACTTAAATCTCTAATTAATCATCACAAAACAACCGAAACAAAAAGAGAAAAAAATACTGAAAAAAATCCCACCATATTGTCGTTTAGAGATCTCTTCAAAACATGTCATTCGTAATACAATGCTGGTTTAATTGACTAGAAAAAAATACCTAATAGCGTACCTTATACGTACTCGCTGAGGTTTTTTTTTTCACTCACTCATTCACTCGGTTAATTAATGCTGGAAGTGAGTAAGGGTTATTTTTAGAGTAGATTTTCTTTTTTATATATAGTTAGGTACGTATTTCTTTTAATTGTTCAACACTTACTGTAGTTGGGGGTTGGTTAGGTTATATTGTATTGAGATTATATTTATAAAATGTATTCTTTTTGTTTATCTACGTGGAACGAGGGTGTGACTGTAAGGGCTGTAGGTTCGATTCCCACTTTGATTTTCCCTCTAGTAAGAGGGACAATGATCGACGTTGAGTTCCGCCACTTAACACGCAATGCCTCGAGAATTCAGGAACGAATAATTCCTCCTTATTTCTACCTACCTTGACGAGAACAGAGTGTCTTAATACTTCCTAGGCTCTATCTTCCCTACTACATGTGCGAAATAAAGAGTGAAGCTAGAAACGGATTTCCTTTTACAATATCTAATAGATAACGCACAGACGAAACTACTACATTTAGAATGTTGAAATTTGGCATACAGGTAAGTTTAGGGACTGTATTAAGAGAAGATTTCTCGAAATACCAACAGAAATGGGAATAAACGGAATTTTTCATTTAATGTCTCAAAATACACACAAATAAAAGTCTGACATAAGAAGACTTACTTAAACAGAAACCAGAAATTTGTATATTTCAAAATAATTAAGGAAAATTGAAATAAAGCCTATTATTTAACTCAAATATTAAAAATAATAAGAGAACCGAACAAAATTACAGGTATTTAAGAAAAACGGGTTTTAGACCTTTGTTTGTTTATACAAAATGTTCTTTTTTCTCATACAAATTTCAATCTGGATAAAAATTCAATTTGGCCGACTGTCGTTAAGATACTCAATGCCTTTGTCAATAGAAGGGTTAATTTTTTTCTATCTTCAAGTGTTTTTCATAGTTTACGGATATTAGAAGACGAGAAAGAGAATTTGGTAGTGTATTAGGTAGTGGAACCTTAATCTTAGCTTTGTCTTACTAAAACCAAGTAGAAAAATATTTTTTTCAATATAAGAATCAGTTTTAATCGAATTAATAAAATATTTTTTAATCTTTTTTGACTTTGATTTTTATGTAATTTTAATTATTACGTATCCGACTCTTACATGGGATTAATTTTAAATTTGAGGTTGGATATCATTTTTGTTAAGAGGACGTGGCATAGATGCACCCTTGTGCATCTATGCCACGTCCTCTTAACGCGAAAGCGCGTGCGGGTGTAAACGCAACGATTATAAATTCGATTCCCTCTGGTTGAATAATTTTTTTCGCTTCATTAAACACGATAAACCATCACGTTCCTCCACTCAACACGCAACGCCTCGAAAATTGGTCAGTGCATGAAGAATCAAAGAAAAGAATCAGAATAACTTAACACTATGTTCCTATATTCCCTGTATCTACCCTCCAATATGCTGGATAGAGCGTAAAAACAAAAAAACTTTCAAAACCCAATTAAAGCTTTACAGCGAGTCGATTTTTCGCCATTGCTAAGATCTTTAACAATCACAGTAAAGGGTTAGATAGAAGATAAACAAAGGAAAAAGGTTAATTGAACTCCAGGAAATAGGATACTGTCGCGGGTGTTTCTCTTTTTATTCATTTGCATTGGTTTTTTAAGAGTGTGTCAGAAAATTATTTTGGTGTGACAAGATTATGAAATTTACTAAAATATAGCTTCATTTCTTTCGCGTTACGTTGTATACCGCACACAGAAGGAAAGGCAGAGGAAACCTAGTGTTAAGATACGCCTTCACTTTCGTCGTTTCGTTCGTTCACCGAACTCTGGATCTATTGAGTGTTGAGTGGCGAAAGTCACTGTCGTTTTGCGCCAATACTAGAGGGTAGACTTGAAAATATGAAATAATTAATTTACTAGACTAGGAATCAAACCCACAACACAACTACAGTCATACTTTATGACCCTTGACGACTCAATCTTAATTTTAATTCGTAATGTCGATGAGCGAAAAGTTGAAATCGTATAGTCTTTACTAAAGTTCTCATGATATTAAAAACTAAGTTTTCCCTATGTAATCGTGATTAATATGTCATAATTCAGCTAAAGGTGGAGAACGGAGTGTCTTAATATAATATTTTCTATAATTGGTGATATGATATTGTATGATATGGGGGATATGTGAAGCAAAGAAAAAAAATTAACCAGTTAATTAATACAGATATGCCGTTTGGCTGTAAGCTTTACGGTTGTGAATTCGATTCCCATACATCAGAGACACAATTTTTTTCATAATTCGCTCCATCGCTCAGCACTAAATATCACTAAAATGGAGTAGGTGATACAGTAAGAAGCCAAAAGAATCTATTAGATTTGCTTTTTTTTAAATAGTTAGGAAACTTCTTAATAATTAAATCAAAGCCTCTGCCTCTACAGTACTTTACGAATAAAAAAAGTCTAGCTCAATCAAATACCGATGATTTCAAACGTAAAAGGAATCGCCAAAGACAATACTAGCGACAATTCTTACAAGTAACCGGCCCTTATAATTTACTTCTGATTGGGATCAACTTTAAATTAAGAAAAAATAAAACAAAAAGGGGTTGAAAAGGGGTATTTTTTTATCTTGAGTTGATTTAACGACGTCCTTTGTTGATTAACCAGTTAGATTGACGATCAATACCTGGCTGTGTCTTTTGTTTTGAGAAAAAAAAATAATTTGGATGAAAATAAGTATTTTTCATAATAATTGAAATATTTTATTTTTCGGAAAATATTTGGAGGCTATCAAGAGTGAACGCACACCCACAATTTGTCGGTTGGATATCCATGAGGGATAAATTTAGATATGTATCCAATTCAGACGAGCGGTGGTATCACTAGGTTCTTCCTGGCTTCCCTGCTAAGATATGTGAAAAAAGGGATCAATTTTAAAACCATAAGATACTTCCGTTCTGAAGGATTCGGCAGAATATGGGAACGCATTGTTTTACACTAGATTCCCATGCTATCTCACCTAGCCTCTTATATGCAAGCCTTATCTCGCATATAATATATATTTTTTTCCAGCAATGTCCTGGAAAATGTTTGACATGAAAGGACCGAATCGATTTTTTTTATTTGTATTTACATTTCTTTACACTAGTTTACTAGTGTAGTACTACAAATCACAACGTTAAGTTTCATCACTCCAAATGCAATACCTCTATTTTTATTAGAGAACTGAATGTCTTGTCACTAAATTCTCCACTCCACTAAGTTAGCCTACCTTTCTATAATGTTCTATGTATGTCTCGGGCATTTGCCAAAAAAAATCAATGTGACATCATTCATTATAACTAAACATGTTAAAAAATATATTTTTCATATTATTGACATACGTGTGTAGATAATTAGTCTGAAAAACGAAGCAAACACAAAGTCGCGTTAAACCCTACAAATAACAGGTGCCCGCATTAAAGTTCTACCCTTTTGGGGCGATCTTAATGAACCCTTCAAAGGACAGTACTTGACCCTCCTCTGGACAAATTAATTATTGTTATATCCCATTATTAGTTACGTATTTGTGTTTTGATTATCTCTAGATACACCTATTAAAATTCTTTCTAGTTACATTTTTCTTTGGAAAATATAACAGATTTGAACCCGCATCTTTTGGAAACCGTCCAAGTATTGACAACTATGCTGTGCGTTTTTATCAAATATTCAGAGGTATCTAATTTTTTATACACGCGTTTACAACTTGTGTTATTATTCCAGTTGGATTATTTTTCAAATTTTTGCTCCAACTCCAAGATTCATTGCTTAGAATCATCATTTGGCAAGATTTTGACTGGACGACTGGATGTGGATTGAAGACTGAATGTAGAAAGCCTGTGGGTTCTGGTGACCCGCTTGGACCCTATCTTCAGCAGTGGATACGAACATTGTGATTTGATTGAGCCGATTTATTGATTGAAAATTCTGTCTTTTTGTGTCCACAATGAAAATTGCACTCAAAGATGTCACTGGTAATTTTCTTACCACAATATCTTAGTAATAATTATAGTTCTCGAATTTTTTTCATGTTTTATTATTTTTTTATTATCTTCTCGTTGTATCCCAAATTAAGGAGAGAAGGTAGAGATAACCTAGTGTTAAAACACTCCGATTGATGATTTGACCTTGAATATTATGTTTAGGCTGCGTCAAAATTAAAAGATTATAAATATATAAAATGACGCAAAATAAGGACACATCTCTCCATTTTCCTCTGTAATTTCTTATTATATTGAAATGAAATAAACTTTTTTCTTCAAAACTCTCTTAGAATTTTTCAAGTTTCAATACGCACAACACGTTCGCAGTTTTAGTGTTCATTTAGCCGCTTATTATTGTCTCTTCAAAGAATTCTCTTAGAAAGGGTTAATTAATATGGACCAAGAATTGAATTAAAAGATCATGTTGTAATTATGTGGATACGATCTCTCATTATAGTGACTTTTTGTGAATAATACATAATATATGGTAGAGGCGAGTCGTGGCGCAGTGGCACTGTAAAACCGACTGGTTGTGGGTTCGATCTCCACTCGAAGAGATAATGAAATATTTACTTAAATTTATATTTCTATTTCTTCGCTCTGGTGTCGAGACACAGCGCGGCGTTGAGTTCTGTCATTCAACACGCAATGCCTCTAAAGTTCGGCAGAAAGTGGGGAACGGAGTGTCTTAACACGAACCTATAGGAAACCTATTCCCTCTGTATCGTCATGTGTTGTTATACTATTATTAATTATTGTAAATTTTATGGTTTTTTTAACAGATGAAATGGCTATCAATGCTGTGTTCACAATAATAACACATTATAATAATTCACAAAATTAAAAATATTTAAAAAAATGTATTCTTCATCACTCTCTCTTCTTTTACTAATCGACATAGACTTCTTCAATGATAAGACACAAAGCTAGACTTTCACCAAAAAAATGGTAAAAAACCACAAGTCACATCCACACCATTCTTTAAAACGTACCAATGAACACCCACCGACGACAGATCGCGTCTCGCGACGAAAACAAAACGCAAAAAAAAATTAAACGAAAAAAAAATGGCCGTCGCAAAGAATATCTCTCATCTTGTAATTATTTTTATCCTTTAAGCGAAAGAAAGGACGGAGAGGGAGAGAGAAAAAAATGAGGTAAATAATTAGTTTTGCCGTTATTCAATCTGCAAAGTATTGTTGGTGCGTCCCAAGTCTTTGATAAGACCCGTAGCCTATCTTTATTAAGAAATTTATATTTTTAATTGTTCTTCGATTTGTTTTTTTTTGTCAGCCTTTGTTTTGTTTATTTGTCTTGTTTTGTTTAAAAGGAAAAAAAGAAATTCCTTATTTTGCTTATTTAATTTTCAGGGTGTTTGAATTTGATTGTATTTTGATGGAATTATGTTTTTGGGAAGCTTGTAAAAATTTTGGACGTCGACGGAGTCTCGAATCTTTAAACATCGTCTAAGCGTTTTGATCAATTATAAAAAATATTTTTTTCAGCTTCTCGCTCTATCCATTGCATTGCGTGTGGAATGACGTAATTCAATGCCGCACTTTGCCTCGATGCTAGTGGCAAAAAAATATAATTAATTTCCTCGATAGGGAATCGAACCCATAACCTGTTGCACTTTCAGTAACACGCTTGTGCCTTTGCGCCACGACCTGTAAACGCAATGGCTGTCGGTTCATTTCCTTCTCTTTTAAAACAAAACACCGCATTGAGTCTTGCTATTCAACAAGTAATGTTCCTGATTCAGGTGAAAACAAAGAACAGAGTTTTGACACTAGTTTCTCTGTATCTATTCTGCTAGACACGGGATAAAGCGTAAAGATTAAATAATTCAATACAATTCAAAGCTATTCATAAAAACCTATTATAACCAAAAAAAAAATAATTAAAAAACTCATAAATGTTTATAAAAATAACCTAAATAAGAAAGTATTCAACCAATAACGTAACAGTATTCGAATTGAGAACGCCGATCGGTTATCGATTGGTTTCCAATCAGCCAATCGCCGTTAAGCGGCACGCCCGCACATACGCCCATGGCTCATGTGGATACTTTTTCTTGGAAAATTTGTGTGAAAGATTGATTTCTTCTGTTATAATTTATGAATCATGATTCATCGTTGAGTTAGTTTCTTTTAACCTTCGTTGCTTAATATGATTCTTATGAGAGATTTGAAATATAGTTTTTATAATATCAAAAATCTTCTACGAAACTTACTGAACTGAAAGAGTTTTGTAAGTTTCTTTCGTATTCAAAGATCGTGAATTCAAATCTTGCAAGAATTTAAATGCCCTTTTGCGATAACTTTTGCGACACAATTTAAATCACTTTCCTAAAGTTATTGTATTCAAGTTTGTACCTACAAGTAACTGCTTGATGCTGTATCCCTCATATAGAAGAGTTGGTAAAAGGAACCTACTGTTAAGACACTCCATTCTCTACCCACTGTCTCATTTTTGGTAAATTACATATTAAGTGGTGCAAGTCAATAATTCATTTCCCCGATTGAGATTTAAACTCGCAACCGTTGCTTTTACAGTAAAACGTTATGCCGATGTGCCACGAGTCACGACGGCCTCTACGAATAATTGCTTTTTTTAAATTTTTATTTTTTTTAACACTAAAAAAAGAAAAATACTTACCGACATGATACGAGGTCGCTTTTCAGGAAGCGCGAGTTCGAGTTCCTCTATGTTAAATTTTTAAGCGTTTTCTAAATAAATAATAACTTATTTAGGTTTACAAGACATACCTATACTACAAGCATATTTACTATTTTCTTAATTTTATAGATTAGGAACGTAGACTATAGATGTCTTGAATTATATGCAATGAAAAAAGCGTTTAACTCTAAGCGCGGTGGTTGTATGTATGGATGAAGATTATATTTAAATTACTATATTTTTTCGTTCTGACAGACAAAACGCGGAGTTAAGTTCCACCAATCAACGCACATTTTCTAAAATTATCTATTTCATAAGGGAGGAAGTGGGGAACGAAGTGTCATGACATAAAGCTCCGTCTGTTTACCCTATTATGCGGGAAAAAGCGTGAAGCCGTTTTATAAAACTAGGTCGGGTAGACAGCTTAAGTATCAAAAATGTACACAGAATGGAAGTTGAACCCATAATTTTCGTATATAATAAGACTATTTTCGTTTTCTAATAATAATGTCGTTTTTAAAAACAACATTTCCTTTAATATTGAAAGATACTACAAGAATTAAATAAATAAAACAGTTATTTATAGCAATTTGTCTAACAACATTCTTTGAAATATCTGAATTCTAGCATATTTATTTATAAACCGATTGATATAAAACAAATACTAAAAGTAAAGGGAAGCTAGCCAAAATACAATAGCGTTGTACAAAACTAAAATCAAATCGGTTAAGCCGCTTCTGAGATAAGCGTGAACAAACGCACAGACAAAAAACAGTAATTAATTTTACCAAGCAAAGTTTTTCTATACAGTAGGGTACGCACAGGGAACCTGGTGTTAAGATACTCCGTTCCCTCGAACCCACTTTCCACCGAAACCAACGTTGTTCCCCTGCGCTACGACGGCCTCTAATAATGTATACCTACTATATTTATATATATATATAAAAAGATCCTTTCACCATCCCATCATAAATCACTTTACCCTCGACCCTCCCAATTTTTTCAATGGGCGTGGCGATCGGTTATCGATGAATCGAACACGCCTCGACGAAAGTATAGCTAGCTCTTCTGGTATACGATGTGATAGGTGAAGATGAGGCCAGTCGTGGCGCAGGGGCACAAGGGTGTGACTTTAACGTTACAGGTTATGGGTTTGATTCTTACTTGAGGCAATGAAATGCTTAACATCACAGATATTTTCATTTCTTAGCTCTAGTGTCGATGCAATACGAATTCAGTGGATAGTAGGGAGCGGAGTGTCTAAATACTAGGGCTTGCCTGCTCTGCCTATTCTGTTATTTACGGGTAACAGTGTGATGTTGAAGGTAGACTTTTTGAATTTCTTACGGAAAATAATACGGAAGGAAAATGGAATTTGATATATCATGTCTTAATTTCTACGCGAATAAAATCACGTGCAATGATTCGTCGATGAGAAGATGAGGCATCGTGGCTTGGTGGTACTATTATATCTCTGTAAACGCGACGATTGTAGGTTCGATTCCCACTAAGTAGAATGAAATATTTAATAGCCTCATTTCCTCGCTCTGGTACGAATTTTAACATTTAATATGTAAAGCCTCTAGAAATCAGCGGAAAGTGGCGAACGGAAATCTCTAAATTGGGACGGAGTGTCTTAACACTAAAATTATATACATTGAGTTTACGAAATGGTAATAACAACGATGTCTGTCAAAGTATCTTATATTTTTAACTCTTCTGATTTGATACTTTGATTTACTTTTTTTGATAATAAAGACGGTTCAGATAAAAATTTGGAAAAGAGAAAAAAAATATATATATAAATAAAAATTTATGCTCTTAGTTTTTAATACAATATGTTTCCTACAATCATTAAATTGATGCGGTACCACCTGTGAGTGAGTCCGACTTGTACTTTACTTCATTCGCACGATCGGGTATTGAACCCGTAACTATCACGTCTATAATCAAGAACTGCTTGCTGTGCCACAATGGTGTTTTTAATCAATTAAGAGTTCTATATTGAGGTGAATTGACACAAATATGTGACTGATATTTTAATTTTTTTGACGCTATTACATAATTATAATGTTAGGCAAAGTGCGGCGTTGAGTTCCGCCATTTGCATGTGGAATGGCGGAGTGCCTCGACAATTTGGCAGAATTTTGCAACGTAGCGTACTAACATTAGCTTCCCTCTGACAGGCAGCAGGGTACTACTATTGAAAATTTATCACAAAGTCTTTTTAAAAACAAAAGAAAAACACAGAAAATTTCGGTGAAAAATGAGAATAACGTTCTCTAATTTACAGCAACAAGTACTGAAAACGATAAGACACGCCCACCTCTCTATATCACCATTCGATATCGGTTCGAGTCTGCGCGTTGATGATATTGGAAAAGGACCTGAGGATTTGTATATAACAGACAAATGTATGGATATGTATAGAATATGACACGCCCGATTTCATGTAGCTTGTATGTATACCTTTAGAGTTAAAGACAAGAAAAAAGACTTTTAAGGTCATCGTGGCGCTGCGACGGTTGTGGGTTCAATTCTCAATTGAGAGAATGAATTGGTTTTATTTCCTCGCTACATTAACTGTCTTGTCTGTCTTATCTTCACACCTCAACGCAGCAATGTCTCGAAATTTGGGCATATAGTGTGGAATGGAATGTCTTAATATTAGGTTACGTTTGCCTACTTCACTATATGCGAGTTACAACGTGAAGATGATAGAAAAACACCGTATCGAAATTTAGTAATTTACGGAAATTTCGTATTAAAAAAATATTTGAAGGAGCGAATTTTGAATACTATTTAGAGCGAATACAGTTTTATATGGTATACAATTTTGTACCAATTTTTCATAATAAACCTTGAGAAACCAGTCATGGCGCAGGGGCACTAAGTGAGACTGTAAAATCGACCGGTTGTCGTTCGATCCCCGCTCGAGGAAGTGAAATATTTATTTACATATATATATTCTCATTTCTTCGCTGTGGTATCGCCACTCAAAACGCAATACCTCCAGGACACAACGGAAAGTGGGGAACGGAGTGTCTTAACACTAGGTTACCCCTGCCTTGAGAACACATATTTTAGTTTTCTGCAGCCTCACATTATTGCCAGTAAGTATTATTAATTATATTATTCTAATAACTCGTTATTGTACAACCAAGAAAAGAAACAGAAAATATAATAAAAAATACGTACGCATGTCTTTTAATTATTTACTTTATTAAGACACTTAATTTCTCATTTTCCGTCCTAATTTGACACATTGGATAGAGGAAATCTGTATATTGTTATTTAACCAGTCAACTGGAAATTGAACTCACAAACATGTTTAGTTTTATACACTGTTCCACTGTGCCATGATGGTGTAATGATTAACTATTAATCTAATCAACCTCAATTAAAAATACATAGTTTATTTTTTAGCTTCACGCCGTACCCTGTATGCAGGAGGGTAGGCAGAGGGAAACCAGTGTTCAGACCACCACCAGTTCAGCCAGTTCCCCACTTTCTGCCGAATTTTCGAGGCATTGCGTGTTGAGTGACTCAACGCTGCGCTTTGCCTAACAATATATTTTTATTGTAGATTCAAAACAATTAAAATATCAGTTAAATCAATAATTAACCGCTCCAGTAACTAGCGGTTATATTACAACCCAACATCACGACCCAACAAAAACCACTCAAAACTCATTCGTATGCAAAATTACAAAATATTATCCATTATTAAAAAGTTAACCCGAAATTGTATGACGCTTTTTAGACCTCATTAAGTAATGAAGTCGTAAATATCACTTTCTTAAATAACTTTTAATCTATGCCCCTATAGCGTGGGCCATAGAGTTGAGACTCGCGCAGAAGTGCCACCTGATCTGTCTCATATTTCGAAACATAATTTTCGTTTTAAGGTGGAGACACTGTTGATTATTATTTATATTTCGTTGCTTTGCTGTAATTTGCTTCACTGCCGGTGAAAGGGTTGAGTTGTATTTAATTATTTTTGTTGCGTTCATTCTGTATGTGTAGTGCACTGTCGCACTGACATTACTGATACGACTGACCTTTTTTTTGTTATTCGACGTTTTAAAATTCCTTGTAATGGCCTGATCGAACTGAGTATAATTTGATGTATTTCAATTTTTTTCCTGTCATTATTTAATAAATATCAGAGGGGACCAGACCAGTCGTAACGCAGGGAAGTGCAACTGTAAACGCGACAGGTTGTGAGTTCAATTCCCAATAGAGAAGTGAGTGAGTTAATTTTAAAATATATAATTTTTTACTAGCGATCCAAACTCGGCTTCGGCCGATTAAACTTGTTCGTTACATATTTTAGTCCATATGATACTTTGAAGTATAAACTATATTTCTATACAATTTTCTCCAAATTTGTTTATGCGTGAGATAGGAACAAACATCCACGATCATAAGCTTCACATTTATAATTTTAGTTTAGTAGAATTCATCATATAGATATATATTCATCATATAGATATATACATGTACAAACTAGTTTAATAAAAAAATGATTTGAACCTGCACTTAACAGAGTCCCCTCCCTGTACACTTTCAATGATGTCTTGTCTTCATATGAAGTATCGTGTCATTAAATTTATTTGACTATTATTGCGGTACAATTATTAAGAAATTCATAAAAAATGAGTTAAAAATACGGAATTTTTCTTGGAATTTAATTATGTTTTTTTTTGGTTTTGATGTAATAAATGTCAATAGAAGTGTTCAAATTTATAAAAACGTTTAATAATTTTAACATAGCGCAATAATACAAACTATTGGAAAATGTAGGCAAAGGGTTCGATTCCTGCTCAACCAAATAACATATTTAAATTACTAATTACATCGAAATATATTTTGTGAAGTAACATATAAATTGTAATATTTCTAAAAAATTGTAGCCGTAGTTCATTTTGGGAGTAGCGCTACTCCATAAGAGATGGCGCTATAAGCTTTTTGGCCTTCTGATAATATTTGGTAAATTATTACATTATAAATATATATTGATAAAAATTAATTGTACCATTTTTCTTATTAACAATTAAATATTTTAGTACTTTTAGGCGCTGTAGCCAGCCACTTTGATTGCCTGAACTTAATGATATAAAATCTCGTTTTTTCTCTTTCCATGCGGAAAATCCTCTAAAACAAGTAAGGAAATGAGAGAAGTAAGTTCCCTAGGAACCTCAATACTAGTTTCAGCATTAAACGTCGTGAAGTTCCTGCTGTGTGAGAGAATCAGTAGCGGAAAAGTTTCATGTATAGATTTAGAAAAATCATCTTGAATATTTTTTTTTGCTTCACTTTGTATTGCGCATATAAATGTGTAGGCATAGGGAACCTAGGAACTTTGTAGTAAGATACTTCGCATACATTACATATTTTCACACAAAAAAAAACAGTTATAAATACCCATTTTGTCAAACAACATTTTTTAAATTGGCATAACTTTTTATTTCACACAATTGTTTTCTCCACACAACGTGACATTGGCGAAGTGATATGTGCTCTACTGGCACGTTCGGAACGCCATAATGAAAGAACCAATTTTTTATTTATAAATTGATTGAGCAATAGTAAAAAATGCAATCAAATCGCGTAAGTTGTTTCTGAGATTAACGTGAACAAACGCACAGACAAAAATATAGATAAAAAATTTAAAAATCTTTATTTTTAATCTTTTTTACGCCAATAAATGCCACTAAAAACGTTTTTTCCTACGTATCTTCCTTGTATCAGACACCGATCAGCTACTATTTTACTATATGTAATGTATTGTATATAGTATAGTTTCAATATAAAACTTTCCTGGACCTCTGACTATTATCGAATGAGATATCTTTTTGTATTGAATTAAAGAGTTTAAAGAGTTTTGTATTGAATTAAAGAGTGTTGTTCTATTCAAATATTATAAACTCATACTTAAAGAACGTAAAACTTACGCATCCTCTTGAATAAATAAGTTCGTTACAACTCAGATAAAGATAAATTTCTTCTTTTATTCACTCTCTGTCCCGCATATAACAGGGTAGGCAGTGGGAACCTAGTGGTAAGACACTCCATTAACCCCACATTGTCCAATATTCAAGATATCGCTTGTTGAATTGCATAATTCAATAATTGGTAAATGATAATTACAATTTTATTAGCTTGTACAAAACTTGTACAAAACATGAGGTATAATATAGTGTCGAAACCCCCCCAATGCTCTCCATATCCTACCAATTTTGTCACAAATATTTTTTTTAGTTTCATTTTGTATCTCATACACTCCATTCTCCATTAAGACACTTCCATTTCCCATTTTCCGCCGAATTGAGAATTTCACGCCTTTTTACCAGAGCAAAGACATTGAAAATATTAAATATATCATTATCTCGAGCGTGAATCAAACTCACAACCGCATTATTATTTACAGTCCTACACTAGTGCCCCTGTGCCACGACTGGCCTCCATCCATTTATTATTTGTTTTTAAAGAAGAGGCCATTCGTGGCGCAGGGGTACAAGGTCGTGAGCATTACACAGGTTGTGGGTTTGATATCCACTCGAGGAGATGAAATATTTATTTTTAATTTATATTTCCATTTCTTCGCTCTGGTATCGAGGCAAAAGCGCGACATTGAGCACTCAACACGCAATGCCTCCAGAATTTGGCAGAAAAAGGGGGGCGGACACTCCGTTTAACACTAGGTTCCCTCTGCCTACAATGTTGTATGCGGGACACATCGTGAAGCTGATAAAAAGAAGGAAGAAAAATGTATTTTCGTATACAATAAATACTACAGGCTCCATAAACATGTCAGATGGTCGGTAAGAAGGCAGTTTGATGCATGTGTACGAATTAATTTTTTTATTCGTCGTTTAGAAGAAATTACTAATGTCACTTTGATATATGGTGGGGATGTAACACGATGCCTTGAAATGTGAAAGGGAAATTAGATAAAGAAAACATAAAATTCCGTTTTTATTTTATTATCATTTCCAGATCCTTTCTCCCTAATCTACCCTACACTCTTTAAGGTTGCTATACACTAAATTTCAGCGTTCTACGCCACGTAGTTGTATATATATATAGGAAACTTTTATTTATATTTCAGTCCAATTGTGGCTCAGAAGCACATGTGTGTAAGTTAATATTTTCTTGAGTGATATCATATTTTCATTTCTTCGCTCTGGTGTTGAAGAACGCGGCGTTGTGCTCCACCACTCAACCAATGCCACTAGAATTCAACGGAAAATGAAGAATGGAGTGTTTTAACAGTAGGATTTCTTCCGCTTACCCTGCTGTGCGCTGGATAGAGCGTGATGATAAAAAATAATATACAAATGTATACGTCTGCCATATTAAATGTAAGTGGCATTGCCCTAAATACATTTTTTCTTTATGATAAGACGCATGTCTTGGTGACGACAGAATAATTAGATGGTATTTTGTTTTGTTTCATATCAAACGATTTCATTTAAAATTTCCTTAAAAAAATGTCCGATCAAAAAAAATTCTATAAAATAAAAGAATTCATTCTCCAACCTATTACACCAATATTAAGTATATTATTTTGTTTTTCGATTAACCTGAGCTGGTGTATATCATTACGTCACGTACACAGCAGGATAGGGAGAAGGTTCCTGGTAACCTAGTGTTAAGACAATCCGTTCTCATTAAGAGACTATCGTTCCCATTTCACCGAATTTTGGAGGAATTGTGTTAGGAGAGGCGGGTCTGAAAAGCTCTTGGCGAAAAACATAGCGAAGAAATCAAAATATTTCATATTTCATTCCATCGACTGCGAATCGAACCCACAACTGTTGCACTATTGCAGTCACAGGCTTTTGACCTTATTTTTTAACTCCAACCTGTATTCCACACACGGCAGACCCAACCTAGTGTTAAGACACTCCGTTCTCCTATTTCCGCCAAATTTTGAAAGCATTGGTTGTTGAAATACAGCTTTTTTAATTGATAATATTTTTTTTAAATTTAATCTAGAATAAAAAATACATGGTTCATCACAAAGCAACGCACAGTAGTAAGTAACATTAAAATTGTAACTTTTAAACTTTATTATAATCGCGAGCCTCAAAACCATCAAACAATAACTTGCTTCCGTTCCAAGGCCATAACTCAGAGTACAAAGGCGTGTCCTAGACTGCAGCTCCTTGAGAACAATACTAAGATATATTGCTGACTTCCTTAGTTGGGGGCTGGGGGTTCCTTGGGGGTTCCTGGGGGGGTAAAAAATGTTTTAGCCATTCATTTTTATTGGGTAATGAATAGTCTGTATGATGGATGGTGTGTTGAGGTTTTTTTTTAGATTCACGCTGGATGCTGTAAATATGGCGGCGACATCTTCGAGGAGCTGATAGAGAAGAATGTCTTTTTAAGTGTCTTTTGTGTAATCATTAACTTTTTTCTGTTAAAAAGAAATAATAAATAAATAGAGAAAAAAGATTTAGTAACCAACGTGTAAATAGCAGTCGTAGCGCAGGGGCACAAGCGCACATATGTCTGTAAGGTTGTGGGTTTTATTCTTTAAGACGATTAAAAAGATTTTGATAATCATTTGTATTAAATGTAATTAACTAACTAAAATTTCAAATTGAGGTCGACGTACCGCAAGGGCGCCAGCGTGTGACTGCAAATGCTACGGTTGTTGGTTCGATTCCCATTCCTATTGGGGCGAATTAAATTAGTGTGTCTTAAGTGAAAAAGTTCCCTCTGCCTACCCTGATATGTGCAGAATACAGCGTGTAGGTAAAAAAATAAAAATTAACTGAATTTTGGGTAATCTTCAAATCATTTTAATGCATTTTTTTATTTTTTTTATAAATCTAACACCTTTTGTGAGGAGGTAGTGGGAAACTACTGACTACTGACCGCAGATCGAAATAATTGACATGATACATTCAGATAGATAGAGATACATGAGCCTTCCGCTACATAATGTATTTTTGATTCAAGCCGTAGTTCCTGAGAATAGCGCATCCAAACGTACAAACTCTTCAGCTTTGTAATATAAATCTATTTTTTTTACTTTCACTCTATATCTCATATCTGGCTGGGTGGGCAGAGGGAATTTGGGAACCTAGACACCTATAACTAAGATATTCCGCTCCCATTAAGTTATCTCCGCTCCCCACGTTCCGCCGATTTCTTGAGGCATTGCGTCTTGAATGGTGGGGCTCAACGCCGAGCTTTGCCTCGTTACCAGAGCTAGAAAATTAAAATATTAAATATTTAATTTTCCCCTGTGGGAATCGAATCCACAACCTTAAAACTTTATGAGTAGCACGCCTGTACCCCTGCGCTACGACATTCTCTATACATACAGATACTACAGATAAAAACATTTTTAACTAAATGAATTTGAACTCCTGACCCATCTTCACTTTCACTTATTTTAAAATTTATTAAAGGAAAAGGGGGAAATTCACATAAAAATAGGGCTCTTAACGCTAATGTTTCTTACACGTAAGAATGTGAGACGCCGTTTTATTATGATCTCGTAAATTACAAACAGTGATTATCAGTTGTTCGTACTTTTAATGAAGGATTTTAATTATTCTTGCGTTTTTGCATGTTTGTTTGTTTGTTAAGAACGTAGGAAGTAGTAGGTTTAAATTTTTCGAAATTGTTTTTTTCGAAAGCTTTTTTCGTAGCATGCTACGGAATGCTACGAAAATGTCTATGTTAATTATGGAATATGTGATGTAGATAGTATAGATTTTCCATATTTTGACCGTTTTATAAAATATCTATCTCTCTAGCGTAAAAAAAATTGGGTAGAGACCTAGTAGAAAAATTATATGTTCTCCACTTTTCTGTGGCGGAGCTTAACATCGCAGTGTGTCTTATAGAAAGGGCGAATTGATTTCAATTCATTCCCCCGAGTGATAATCGAACCCACAACTATCGCATTTATTGCACTATAACGTAGCATTTCGAATTGTAATTATTTCTCACCTTGTAATATTTTATAGTAAATCTATGTGTATAATAAAATTGTAATTAATTGCTGTCTTTACATGAAACTTGGAAGACATAGGAGAAAAACTTTTATTGCAGAGGAGTATATCAATGTATTATAGAACCTATTTTAATATTAAATCATTAAAGAACTCAGGCAAAATCGGGCCAGTTGCTTGTCTCAAACCAGAAAAACACTCGTCATATAGATTTTGAGGGCAGTCGTGGTGCATGGGCACAAATGTGGGATTGTAAACGTTGTAAGTTCAATTCTTAGTCGAATAAAATAAATATCTAATATTTGCATTTCCTCACTCTGGTGTCAAGGCAAAGAACAGCGTTGAATTCCTCCACTCAATACCCAATGCCGCCAAAATTTAGCGGAAAGTGGAGGGTGTTTTAACACTTGGCTCACTATGACTACCCTGCTACACGCGGAATACAGCGTGAAGTGGTTTACATATTACAAACAAACATTCATGACTTAAATTACATACCGTAAGAATCGTATTTACGACCCAAAAGCTATTTTTAATATATTCTCCGATATGGTGCGAACATCACACCATCTTTCGGTTATAAATCGTCAGAATGAGGTAATCCGAAATTCCTTTACAAGGAAAAAGCGAAGCGATAAAGCTTCGTCGTTTCGAAACGTGTGTCTCATTTAGATATGTACTATATCCACCATAATCGATGGCTTTATTAAAAAAGTAAATATAAAAGAAATTTGATACCATTTTACGTGAGGATTGCGATAGTGGGAAGTTTACTACTCAGTAGGGGGGTTTTTATGTTAATCTTATTTGTTTGTCTGCTTAAACAAGCTCAACCCAGAACCTACTGGTATTAATATTTTCTTTTTTTTAGGAAAGTTATTGGCTATACACACATTTCATTAATGGCTTCAATGTAATCTGCTGTACTTGTGTGTTTTTGATAAAACACACAAGTACAGCAGATTACAGCTCTGATGAGCGAGGAGAAAAAATCTAATAGGAATCGAGCCCGCAACTAGTTGCTAGTACGGTCGCACTCTTATGCTCCTACGCCACGATTGACTTAAATATAATATAAACGAAAATTAAAATTTTGTGTCCTCTAGTGGTAATCGAATCCAGAACCTGTCGCGTTCACAGCACGCTTGCACCTTGCTCGACAGACCTCAATATAATAATAGAAAAACAAAAAAAAAAATCTCATCACGACCAAACATAGAGTGCTATAAACAATCACTTTGTATATTACCGGTTGATATTAAATAACTCGATTCGTTTCTAATTTGTCGACAATTGTTCCCGACAAAGGCAGCGCACGAACGAGCGCTCGCGAGTATGAAGGAAGTCGGCAGCTAGAGGGGATTGGGATGTCACCTTTTGTGATATATCGATAGTGGATGTCGATAGTTTTTTGTTTTGTTTTTTTTTATATGGCAAAGGGAACGTGGGAGTCTGATGTTTTGATTCTCCGTTTCCATTAAGCCAATTCTGTTCCCCAATTTCAGATAAAATTTGAAGACATCGTATGTTGAGTGGCGGAACTTGGTGTTGTTGACTAGGTGCCAGAGCGAAGAAATGAAAATATTGAATGAAAATAAATTACATTTACACGTCGTTTACTAATAGTAGGATAGATAGAGGAAAGTTACGATTAAGACAGTCTCTTACCCACTCTATATATTTCTGAATACACAATTACGGTTGTTATATATGTATATTTATAAATATGGCTTTCGAATCATCGAATTAACTTTTGGTTTATTTGCTGGGCACAAGGAATTTCCAAAGTATGTTATTTAAAAACGGATGTTACATAGCAGAACAGAAAACTGTACTCTTTTTAAAGCGTTAAGGGGGATATCATTATATATAATAAAAATAAAAGCATCGTTGCAATTATTTTTTCCAATAAAATTAACAAATGTTAGATGCGCTACACGTACGTCAATATCACTTTTACACCTATAAATAGAATTATTTATAAGTTGTATCGTTTGAAATAAATTATAATTATTAAATATTTATAAATATACCTAAAATGTGTGTTTTTAGGCAAACTAAAAAAATGGGTCCCCTCCGCCTACCTGCTACATGCGGAATACAGCGTGAAACTAAGCAAAAAAGACAATCTATCGATATTCTTCTAGACACAATGCAACAACACTGATCGAACAAAGCAAACGCCATTGCCAGTGGCGTTGTCGGGGCGGTGCGCCGATGCGTTTATAATATTTCATTTATTCATAATAAATTATAATCGTACACTCTGTACCAACTTGTGTTAGCGACTTTGGACTCCTTAATTCTGTTTAGTTCGTTATTATTTATGTTAAGTTCATTTTGAACTTGATGTTAATTTTGTTTACCTTTATAACCTGTTGTTGTAATTGGTTTTTTTGGCAATTGGAACGGGAAGTGGCTATGGAATAAAATATATAATTGTTCATAATGGGAAGTTATTTAATTTTTTTTAATTGTGAAAACTAGCGACGGCATCGCGACCGTCGACAGCGTTTCACAAGAAATGTGATGGTTATGGGTGTACTTCCACTTTTTTATCTTCTCGCTGCACATAGCAATGTTCCCCTAGGTTCCCTCTGTCTACCACAGAGGGAACCTTGTATTAAGACGCTCTCTTTCCATTAAGAAATTTCCGTTTCTATTACTTTTTGCTGAAAGTTCGATTTCAGGAATAAATTTTCAGGAGCTTTGAGGAAGATATTATTAAAAAACTACTTAGAACTGAGAAATACAAGTGCATATTGTATTCATTATGTGCATAACTCTTCTGTTATTGTGTGATTGATAAAAAATATCAACTCCATTTTTTACGTCAAACGCTGAAATTTAGCATGTAGGTTCCTACTGGAATGGGAAACAAAAAAAAAATCCAGTTTCATTTCTTAAAACCCACGTAAACAAATACACGTGCGACGCCTAGTAATAACTATAAATCTATATAAAACCAATACCAAATGCCAAATTTCCAACAAATAAAAAATAATCCTATACAAAAAAACAAATAAAACAAAAACACAAATCAAAGCTATCCCAAGTCAATCGTAAACAAAACTTTATCCTTTCCTGACGATCATATCATAGTAAAGAGGATAGTATGCGAATTTTTTGCTTCTCTATGATATAGTAGAAATAAATCGGTCTCAAGCACACCCCGGGGCGCATTTGCGCATTGATGTCGGGCCTCTTTGGAGACGATGAGAGATGAAAAATTTATATGGCATGTTTCCAAAGAAAGTTCAACGTTTAAGATATGTTGGTTTGTATTTTTTTTAATGTTATGATTGGATTCTATTTTTATTTGGAATAATTTTCATTTTTCTGGCCATTCTACGTGCAATGTCTCGAAAATTAGGGGAAAAAGAGAAAAAGGAATAGGTTTACGTTTTTAGAAAACTCACCACAGATTTTTATGAAAAAAAAGATTAAAATTGAAAAAAATATACAGAAAGGTCAGCTCAAAGCCAAAGTCAAGACAATTTGTCATTTCTATTATTTAATGTATTTTCTGGTTTAGAATTTGAAAAATTACTAAATCAACTAACATACAACTTTATAAATTTAATTTTTAAATATCATACCATATTGTTCCATGTTTCATATTGTCAATAAATTTATAAGCCGCTGGTGTCCATAGCAGAGAAAGCAAAGAGATTATAGCACCAAACACTACGCTTTCTGCATATCTCCTTTGCCTCGTTCACTGTAATCAACCACATCACTTTATACCTCCACCTTCCTGTTCTTATGCTTTGTACGTGACCTTCCTCCAGTATCATCGGTATTCTGAACATTTTTGCCAGTTTTTCGTCACCCATTCTATCGACATCTCCAAACCAGCTGAACCAGTTCTTCTTCATACAATGTGACATCCTCGCTAGCGCCTACCATTCTGGATCCCTTCTAATCGAAAAAAAAACAGGAAGTCATAGGAAAAAAAAACAAATAAACATATTTAAAACACCTTTTCATATGAAAATGTAAATCACGACGCCCCCAGTCTTAACCACACTTAATTATAATTATTTTAATATGTAAATAAAGATAATAAAATTCCGTAGAATCTCCTTTCCTTTTTGTTTTGTTTGTGAGTATATTGGGTTATACAAAATTATGTTATGGAGGGTTCTTCACCTGTTTTAGGGTTTAATTTTTATTTATGCTCATGTTAATTTGCATATCTATATGGGTTTTTCTTTCACGTATTTTAAGGGATGTTTTTTTTTCACGTTTCATGCTTTATCCCGCATAGTATGTAAAAACAATCTAGTGTCAAGATATAGCGTGTTGGGGTTGTTAAAAATAATTGGTTGAGCGGTGATAGTGAATACTATCATAGCGTATACAGTCGGACAGGACTTTCAATGCACTATGATAGCCTCATTTACCTATCAGCTTCACGCTGTATTCCACAAACAACAGGGTAAGTAGAGGGAACCTAGTGTTAAAACACTCCGTTCCCCACTTTCTGCCAAGTTCTGGAGGCACTGCGTGTTGAGTGAAAGTAAATAAATATGTCATTTCCTCGAGTGGGGTTCGAAACCAAAATCGGTCGATTTTACAGTCAATGTGTGGCCTCAAGGCCTCATATAACGATTGTTTATATTATGAATATGAAATCATTAAGAGCAAATAAATGAATTACTTAAAAAAAAAATTAAAGTAAAGAAATTATTTTAAAGTATCAGCAATCTAATCATTATATCTGTTTTTATTTTCCATGTAAAGAAAATATTAATCTAGTAAAACATTTTGAATTGAACATACAACCATCTTAGGAATAGATAGCTTCAAAAGAGGCCAGTCGTGGCGCAGAGGCACAAGCGTGTGACAGTAAATGAAACTGGTTGCGGGTTTCATCCCCAACCGAGGGAATGAAATATCTATTTAAAATTACATTTTAATTTCTGCCCTCTAGTCACAAGGTAAAGCGCGACATTGTGTTTCGCAATGCCTTAAAATTCGCCGTAAAATGGGAAACGGAGTGTCTTAGTACAAAACTTCAATAAATATGTAATCATATCCATATCATTTGAAAGTCATAATTAACCAAGTAGTCCAAGAGCCAATATGAGGAACATTTTCATGTAAAAAGTAGAGGCCCACGTAAATTACATTAGAATATAAATTAATATATGAAGAAAAAAAAATGCTGACACACTTTGATCGATGCTGCCATTGAAAATACACCTTTAGTAACATTAACTTAAGGTTCGATATGAAATTTGTATCGCGTCATATAGAATTTTTCATGATTTTAAAAGAAAAATCAAAGGTTGTTTTTTTTAATAGAGAAAGGCAGTACGTTATAAAGAGTAACCTTTTGAAACTGTTTCAACACATTTTTTTTTTGGTAGAATTAAGTAAGTTATAAATTTACTTTTGTAAATTTCGTATAATATATTTAATTTATATTGCATTCATAAGATGATATTATTTAAAGGTTATGTTAAAAAGTCTAAGGAAATTTTAACATTTTTAGTTCAAGTTTGTTTGTGGTTTTTTTTATTTAAATCAAGTACAGCGTTGAATTCTGCATTAAGTATATTAAAATTCTCCTACTGAATAGAGGTTAGCAGAGTTTGAATTCACAACCATCGCGTCTAAGGGACTAAGAGCACTAGCTAAGCCACAATGATAGACTTTCATAGATTTTGTATGAAAACCGTTTAAATAGTCTGTCTGTTATAAATAGCAAAATTTTTAATGCTTCTGAATTTTAAAATCAATAATATTTCAGATTTGCAACTCAGACGAAACACCTGGAATTTGGACTATAAGCTGAAAATAGAGTGTCCTGACACTACTTTCTTTCTGCGTGCTCTGACTATATACTACACTAAAATTCAAATACAATATCTAACTCCACAAAAAAAAGCACCCACCGCTCAAACAAAAAAAAGCCGCAATTCTTCTTAAAACAACATAAATCTAATGAGAAATCTCGGAAGGGTAGGTTTTTTTCCCTCTTATCAATATAAAAATTAATTGTAACTTCAACCCGTTCTAAATGAATTATCGTTGCTCGATTTAACCGTCGTTTTTCAAAGATAACAATTTTTAATCCCCTCTCTGTGACTTCCTTCTGGGTGGTTGAGTTGATTGCGTTACTAGCGTATCTGCAGTCGTACTTCACGAAATTTTATATTTATTGACTTTTCAAATTGAAATTACATTTTTTTTAATGTATATTTGAATTAATTTTTCTATTGGAATCGTGAATTTTTTTTCGTAAGGCAAAAATCGGCGTTGAGCTCCGCGATTCAAAATGCAAAGTTTTGAAAAGTTCCAAAAAGTTTGTACTTAACACTAGGTACGTACACACCTAAAGGTATCATTATCTGATTAGAGTTTTTAAACCAAAGTGAAAACCTAATTTTAATATTTCCATTACGATAATTCTGTTTTCCACCTTCTGCCAATTTTAGAGACCTTGTGTGTTAGGTGGCTGAACTCATAATTACGTTTTTTCGGTACACAAGCGAAGACATTGAAATATATAAATATAATCAATCTTCCAAATGGAAATAGAACTCACAAATATCACGTTTGAAATCAGATGTTGTCCACTGCGCCACAACGACTTCTACTGTACACAGAAATTATACATGTTAAAAACATCAGCTTTCACATATAAATAGCTAAAGCCACACTCGAGGCCGTTGTGGCCCAATGGCAAAAGGGTGTTACACCACAAGGTTGTGGGTTAGATCCTCACTTGAGGAAATGATTTATTATTTCTTAATATTTTCATTTCTTCACTCTAACACCAAGGCAAAAGTCCAACGTTGAGTTCCGCCTATTAACAATCAATTCCTTCTAAAATTCGACGGAAACCGGGAAATGGAATGTCTTATCACTACTTTCCCTCTTCCTACCATGCCGTATGTGAGATACAGCGTGAAACTGATTTAATTTTTTTTCAATAACCAAAACTTATGTATTTCAATTTATTTACTTAAATTTATATTTCCATTTTCTTCGCTCTGGTGTCGAGGCAAAGCGC